>CAJQZJ010034382.1:1311174-1342635 GCA_907164525.1 Lophiomys imhausi
TGCAAATTGACATCTTTTAAACACCTCAATTACTATTTTCAACTCTACTATTTGGGGGGAGCCCGGTTGAAATTGACATAACACGGGCTCTTGTCTTTCTATCAAATAGGCTCCACAGCCTGTCTTTGAGCCGTCAGTAAACACATTTGGTGACCCTTGAAGTGGTACTGCTGAAGTAACCTTAGGGAATATCACTGGGTATCTCCACGAAACTTTACCTTTTGTTCACTATCTCCGTGAAACTTTACCTTTTGTTCGCTATCTCCGCGTAACTTTACCTTTTGTTCACTATCTCTGCGAAACTTTACCTTTTGTTCGCTATCTCCGCGAAACTTTACCTTGTGTTCGCTATTTCCGTGAAACTTTATTGTCCTAATTTATCCCAGGAACTTACCAGTGCTGCCCCTGACTGCAGGAGTTCTGAGTCTTTTTTGGGTCCCCGTACGGGCCACCACTTGTCGCGTCCCCCTCGACCAGCAAGGATGACGCAATTCACAAAAGCTCTTTTCCAGCAGTTTATTCAGGTCCCTTGAAAACAGTCTTCCGAATTCCGAATTTCCGAATGCCTGGGCAGACCCAACCCACAGGCTAAATACTAAATGAACAGCCAATCAAGTAAAGCCACGTAGTGCTATCTTAGAGGCCCACATATGTGGAAGCAAGCCAGATCAGCGGTCTTTGCCAAATATGGACTTGTTTACCACTGAGAGCGCTCACCGTCGGGCTGGTGGGAGGCGGAAACCGGTGCCATCTTTAAGGCGCGGCACATCGCAGCTCTCTACACTTACAGACTGATTAGTTTTCCCTATTATCTTTTCAATAGTTTTTATTTAATTTTTGAGTTTCATATATCTGTGTAAGATCTCCACTCTTCTGTAGATATAAGGATAAATATTTAAAGTATAGTTAGGAATTATAGTGGTTCACGAGGTTGGTTCTTGTCGAAGCACATGTAATTAACTAAGTTCACCATACCTAGCATGATTTCTCTGTTAAGGCTTCCAGTCTTTCATTTTTGTTAGTGTTGTTGTCCTTTTTTTTTTTAAATTTTTTTCACGACGTGGTTTCTCTGTCAGGTGGCCTTGGCTGTCCTGGAACTCGATGTGTAGACCAGGCTGGCCTCATGCTCAGAGATTCTCCTGCCTCTGTCTGGGATTAAAGTGTGCACTACCAGCTGAGATCCTAATATTTCATTTTCATAGCTCCATTGTTTGTATGAACCATCTTTTAATTATCCATCTATTACAATGAGCCTGGCTGAACAGCAATTGATTATCTGTGGAATAGGATGTCAAGGCCTTTGTGCATATTCTAAGAAGTTGTATACATAGTTTATTTGGCAGATTAATTTTGAGTGTTTGAGAATTCTTATACTAGTGCCTATAGCAGCTGCCCCAGTTTACAATTTCACAGTAGCGAATGAGTGTTCCCTCTTTCTCACATCCTTTTCAGCATTTAGACATTCCAACTTGGTTAAAATAAAATCTTAAGGTTGAGTTCATTTTGTACCTACCTAATTCCTATGGACGAAGAAAAAGTTCTGAGACATTTTATTTCTTCTTTTGAGAACTCTCTGTTGAGATCTGTAGCACATTTCAATGTGTCATTTTGGTTTTTTTTTTTTGTCTCTGGCTTTTTACTTCTTTCTATAACCTAGATAATAATCTTCCTTCAGATGTGTGGTTGGCAATGATTCTCTCTCTTTAGTATGAGCTTCCCCTACACTCAGTTCATGACTTTCTTAGTTGTACAGTGGATTTTAGTTTTAGGAGTTCCCACTTGTCAAGGGTTGGGCTCAGTTCCTGATCTGGAGTCCTATACTGAATGTTTCCCAGACTTAAATCAGAAGGCCATGCCTATGCTTTCATTTACTGGTTTCAGCATTTCCAATCTCACATTGATCTTTAAGCCATTTGAATGTAATACTTGTGGAGATTCTATGTTAGTTTTATCATTTATGCATGTGGACATCCAGAGTTCCTAGCAACATTTTTTGAAGATGTTTTGTTTTTAATATCTTTGTCAAATATCAGATGACTATAATTATTTGTGGTCATGCTGGGTGTTTGTTTTTCTTCCATAGGTCTACATGATTTTTTCTGCCACAAGTGTATATATTTATAACATATCTTGAAACTGATAATGCTGAGCCTCCCATCTTTGTTCTTTTTGCTCAGAATTACTTTTGTTATTCAGGATCATTTGTGATTTTCTTGAATTTTAGTATTTTTCTATGTGTATGACAAATTTTGTGGGACTTTGATTGGGGTTATATTGATTTTGTAAGTTGTATGGGGAACAACTTTCATTTTCATAAAAATATTTTTACATATACATGAGCACTCGAAGTCTTTCCATTTCCTAATGTCCTCTTCAATCTCTTTCTGAGATTTATAGTTTTCATTTGAGGCCTTTAAAAGTCTTTGTTAGGTTTATTCCAAGATATTTTATATCTTTGAGTATATTTTAGATGGGAGTGTGTACATGGCCTCTTCTCAGAATGTTTACTTTTGATGTATACAAAAAGCATTTATTTTTGTAAGTTGATTTTTCATTCTGCTGCTTTGCTATAATTATTGATAATTTGTAGCACCTCTGGATAGATTTTTGGGGGGATTTCTTATGTATAACATCATACTATTTAAAAACGTGTATTTTTTTCTCTTTTTTCCCTTAATTTCCTTCTCTTGACTTAATGTCCAGCTAGTGTTTTGAGCACTACACTGAAAGGCAGTGAGGATGGTGGCTAGCCCTGTGTGGTTTTTATCCTTAATTGGTCTTCTTGGAGTTTTAACTCCATTTAGGATAATGCTGGCTGTGGGTTTGTCCTGTTTAGACTTTATTATGTTGAAATATGTTCCCTTTAGTTCTACTCTCTCTAGGACTTTAACTATGCAGACATGATAAACTTGTGAAAAGATTTTTCTTTGTATATTGTAATAACTATGAAATAAAGTTGCATTTCTGGGACAAAATCAATTGGATCTTCATGATCTTTTTTGATATCTACTTGTATTAAGTTTTCTAGTATTTTATCAAAGATGTTTGTAGCTATGTACATCAGGGATATTTCCTGAAGTTTCTTTTTGTAGTGTCTTTACTTAGCTTTGATATTAGAGTCACAGTGGTCTTCATAGAAGGAATTTGGAAGAGGTGCTTCTGATACTGTTTTGAAATATTTTAAGAAACATTGGTTGAAGGTTTTAATCTAAAATCTTGTATAATTCTGTTGTGTATTTCTCACCTTGGGTTTTTTTTA
This sequence comes from Lophiomys imhausi, assembly GCA_907164525.1. Classification (NCBI taxonomy): domain Eukaryota; kingdom Metazoa; phylum Chordata; class Mammalia; order Rodentia; family Muridae; genus Lophiomys; species Lophiomys imhausi. The sequence goes on from CAJQZJ010034382.1 coordinate 1,314,434, forward strand.
TGGTTATAAGTCTTTTATTGTCTCATTTTAATTACTTGTTCTGAATTGGTTTCTACTGTTGATCTCACTTTAATTTTGATAGTCTGGATGAATCTAGGAATTTTTCATTTATTTCATACTTTCTAACATTTTAAAAATAATGATTTTACATGTTCTTTTAGAATTTCATACAATATATTTTTTACACACAATATTTTTATGATATTCTGTCCCTTCATTCATCTCCTCCCAGATTCTTCCTTATCTCCCAACCTAAACAAGTTTATGTTCTTTCTCTCTTTAAAACATAAGCAGTAAACAAACAGATTATAACAACAAAATGAGTCAAAAATATGTTGGTTGATACTCCAGAGCACTGGATCTGCCCTGGAAATGTTGACTTATGCATTTCTGATTCCATTTGAGTAGTGTCTGTCTGTCTTTCTTCCTTCCCTCCTTGTCTGTCTGTCTGTCAGTCTATCTGTCTCCTTCCTTCCTTCCTTCTTTCCTTCTTTCTTTCTTTCTTTCTTTCTTTCTTTCTTTCTTCCTATTGTTAATTGGGTCACAGATCTGACAATTTTGTTTTCCTTCACAAAGGACTAGATTTTAGATTCGTTGATTTTTGTAAGTTTTTCTTTGTTTCTATTTCATTAATTTGTGCTCTGGTTTTTACTATTTCTTGCCATCTATTTGATTGGCGTTTGATTTGTTCTTCCTTTTCCATATACTTGGGTTGTATTATTAAGTCATTTATTTGTGGCCTTTCTGATTTTTTTAAATCTTATACAATTAGACCTATAAGTTTCTGTCCTAGAACTGCTTTCAGCCTTTCCAAGATGTCTTCTTGTGCTGTGTTTCTATTTTCACTTAGTTCCTAGGTTTTCATTTATTTCTTGATTTCTTTTATGACCTATTTGTCATTCAATTATGAATTATTTAATTTCCATGAGTTTTTGTACTGACAAGGGATTTGTTACTATTTATTTAAAATCTGAATATGGTCAGACAGGATACATTGAGTTATTTCGCCTTTTCAGAGTTCTGGAAATTTGTTTCATGCCCCTTTTCACATTATTGGATTTAGAGACGCTTCTGTGGGACATGGAGTAGAATGAATATTTTTTTGGTGTTTTTTTGAATATTTGCTATCTTTTAAATGGTATTTACTTTTAAATATTTTATCTTTAGGTGAACATAATTATACACAATCATAAAAGTACAACTCATTAAAAACACTACCATGTATTCTACTGTATTTACAAGTTTGGTAACATTCACTTCTGTGTGTGTGATTTGTTCTATGCACCCTGGCTATTTAATGCTTAGTAATCTCCCTAGCATAAGAATATCCTTTTATATAAGTACTGTTGGGCTGTGAACTTTTAAAAATGTAACATTGGTTTGTGTGTTGGTATATGTCTTGTATCAATACATGTCACAGTGTGTGTGTGGCCGGGCCAGGAGGAGGTCATAAGACAAGCAGAGTTGGTTCTCTCTTTCTACCATGTGTTTCCCAGGAATTTAACTCAAGTCCTCAAGCTTGGGAATGACACTTCTACCTGTTGAGGTATCATCCCCAACCTGGTGTATTTTGAATATATACCAAACAAGTCTTTAGAGTGATATCCATTATACTGAAAACTTCTTACTGGCCTCAGGCTATAGGAAGGAAAGGAAAACCATAATCGATTCTCATGCTTCTCTATGCTTGTCTTTGTCATTATCTTCAGTAAGCTTTGGTTTCATGGTGAATAAATTGGTGAATAACTCTTAAATCAAGAGATTTCACATTGTTAATTGGTAACTTCTTTTCTCTGTGCTTTCTGCAGCCTTTTACTGTAACAGTTACATATTTGGACCCAGTAAATGATATTATTAAACAGATACGACCATTGTTGGGAATACCCGTGAATGACTCAAAATCTCTTTTTGTGATCAGCTTTTCCTTGTGTGCTCCATACATATTTTTTTGGAGACAGGATTTCTCTGTGTAACAGCCTGGCTGTCCTGGACTCACTTTGTAGACCAGGCTGGCCTTGGACTCACAGAGATCCGCCTGCCTCTGCCTCCCGAGTGCTGGGATTAAAGGCATGCTCCACCACCGCCCAGCTTCATACATATTTAATATGTGTATAAATGTCACTTTCAGATACACTGGTCAGATACATATTCTTGTATCATTTTCTCATTCTTTCATCTCCAAAGTCAGATAACATGTTACATTAGTCTATGTAGAGGCATTGGTCTTGTATTCTTGTTTGCAATTTTATGTGGATGAAGATCAACCACAGTGAGATCCATGTATATGGTCAAGTGCACAGAACAACATTAATTTTTATTTGAATATTGTATATGTACTTATATGCATGCCATATTTGAACATGTGTATATACCCAACAAACATTGTGTAACATTGTAAATATCAATTTTCAGATGCTTTGGTGGCTGCTATTTCTGAGTTTTCTTTGCTATTTCCTCCCTTCTCATACCAATTTACTACTTTAGTACTCAGTTACAATAATTGTTTAATGACAGGTTTGCTATGCAGTTTGAATTAGAATATGTGTCTAGAGCCTATGCCCTCCATTCTGATCCTGAAAATCCAATGTATAGCTCCTGAATTGACTGCTAACTAAGGTCATGATGCTTAAAGAGACCACTGTGTCAGCCATTTAATTATTCCTGATATGTGATATAAATGCTCAGTGTTATCCAAAGAGTATATGAAGGGGAAATCACAGGACTTTGGGATGCATTATTCTTGCTTAGGGACAGTAAATGAAGTGATTCTTGTTTTAAATTCCTAGTGTCATAAAATAGTGTGGCCATACTGCTGTATGGCTCCTCAGATGTGTGTCTTCCAGAGAGGAGAGGGAAGGAACTTTTGTGTCTCTGCAGACTCGAGGAGGGAGCAGAGGGCTCTGAACTTACTGGTCTTAACTCCCAGTGGCAGTTAGAGCCACCAATTAGAGCAGAGTTCTGCTGGCCACAGTGTGTTTCAGGTTTAAGACATGGAAATGGAAAGGAAGTGTTCATTTCAAGTGTCTTCTAGGAAAGGTTGTGATTTTTGGTTCTTTTGTCTCCCAGAATGCTGAAAAGGATTACTAACTGTGGTTCTCTTCTAGCCAGGAAGAAGCAGCATTCCCACTTGTTGGTAACTGTGAGAGTACAAAATTGGAATGTTAAGTTGTCAAAGTTTTTATCACTTAGTCATTTTTTTGGTAAATTTAAAACATTTTTTATGTGTGAATTTCACATCATTCACCCTCATCTCTTACCTTCCCTCAGACCAGCCCTCCACTTTTCAACTCTCAACTTAAAAAAGATCTCATTGTGGAAGATGTAGTTTGTCCCAGTGTGTCCCACAATATTCCATTTTGTCCACACTTTTTTTTTTGCTTACAAATGTTCATTACAATGACTCTTCAGTCAGGTAATAGGCCTCTGGCTTCTGCTACTTTGTCAATACTGGAAGCTCACTAGGACCCCTCTCCGATTCCTGTTGTTTCTCTGTGTCATGGAGATCCTGTAGTTTTAGGTCTTTCAATCTGGCCTCTTCATGCACTCCAGCAGTTCATCCATGGTGTAGATGTTAGGGTCGGCCAACTGAAAGCCCTGGTTCTGGGCCTGCAACTCTCTGAAACTGGAGTTACAGACAGTTGTGAGCTGCCATGTGGGTGCTGGGAATTGAACTCAGGACCTCTAGAAGAGCAGGTAGTGCTCTTAGCCACTGAGCCATCTCTCCAGCCGTGGCCTGCAACTCTCATATCCAGGATCAGCTTGGCTGAGCTGCCCAGGCAAGGTGCAGGGCCTGCTCTCCCAAGTGCTGCAGCAGGTAAGCGGCTAAGACAGCTCTCCTGCTCTCATGGACCCATCAGATCCAACTCTCCTGCCTGTTACCTGTGATGAGGGCAAAAGAGAGTGGAGGGGATCTCTCCCTTGCCTATGCCACCACTCGGTGGACAAGCATCAGGACCAGCTGTCCTGGGCTCACAACCTCCAGCATGTTCATCTACAATGCCTGTACCAGGACTAGCTCTGTCGTGTTGCCAAAAGGAGGTGTAGGGCCTGCTCTTCTGAGTGCAGCAGCCTGTGAGGAACAGGGACAACTTTCCTGCTCCTGTGACACCATAGGGTCAGATCTTCTGCCTGCCTCTGGTTGTGATGGTCAAAGGGAGGGGAGAGATTTCTCTATTGCTAATACCACTGCAAAAAAGAAAAAAGACATGGCTGGCTCTCTCATACACACACTCTCAGGGTTGGCTTCTCGACAGCCCCCACATACAGGACCTGCTGTGTTGTGCTGTCCAGGTGATGTGCAGGGGCTTCTCTCCTGAGCACTATAGCTGGTGAAGGACAGGGACAGCTCTCCTGGTATAATGACCCCTGGGCCTGGTCTCCCACCTGCTTTGAGGTGATGAGCTTTGAGGGAGAGCAGGCTATCTCTCCTTCATCCATGCCACCATATGGAGATGAGAGGTAGAGGCAACTCTACCAAGCTAGCATCCTTGGTGCCAGCTCACTCCAGAAATGTGCTGGGCCTGCTCTTCCGAGTACTGCAGCAGTCTAGGAGGAGGGTCAGCTCTCCTGCTCTTATGCCTCTGGGGCCAGTTCTCCCATGATGCTCAGGTATGGGGTGGGCCAATTCTTCACAGCCCTCAGACATCAACATGTCCCCAGGGGACATCCCAGAGCAGGGATGTCACCAGGCTTTTGGTGGTAACAGACTTCTGCTACTGCCAGGCCCTGAATCCAGATATGGCCCATGTTGGCAACAGAGACCAAGGACTCCATCATGGTCCTAGGTGGCATCACTGGCTACTCACATCAGAATATTCCTCACTATCTTCAAGTGTATGGAGTTAGATTAATTAAATTAGATTTAGAAAATATATAGGGGTTTCTGATACAGTCTCTTAATTCAGGGCATGAAGAATAAACTTGGATGTGAGCGATTAGCTTATCATCTTGTGGAGAAACAAGGATGAAGTCAGGTGAAAACAGTAAACAAACAGGAGACATAATGGACTGAAAAACAAGGATGAAGTCAGGTGAAAACAGGAAACAAACAGGAGACTTAATGGGTTGAAAAACAAGGTTGAAGCTAAGATAAATAGGAAAGACTTAATGGACTAAGAAACAAAGTATCTGGCCTGGCATTGTTTTCAGCTGCTAAGTGGATAGAGCCCAAATTAAGCTGAAACAGGTGGAACAAGGAGAGCTCTTATTTAAGGATGGAGCCAGATGCCCCCCATGCGAGAGAGCTCAGAGAGTCCTGCTGGAGAAAGTGCTGTTGAACTGATAACGGGATTTCCCTGAAGCAGAAAGAAGCTGGTGAGCAAGGAAAGCCTCGGCAAGACAGCAAAAGGCCAAGGACTAAACCCCGTGGCTCAGCTTTTGCCTAGAGGGGTTTGATCTGTCCAAACTATGGCCATCTTTAAGGACTGAGCAAGGTTGCTGATGCAGTCTTCCAGAGAGAAGAAAGCATCAAGCCTTATTTAAGGTGAGACTGCAATAACCAATTTACCCTGATGAACCTGCATCTGAGATATTCCAGAAAAAGGACTGCTAAGTGTGTTAAGGGTCTACTACAGAGATTGTGTTTCTGATGACTGAGGACCTGCCCCAGAGACTGTATCCATCTAAAAGGTTAGGAAAATAATTGTCAATAGGATTAGTGGTTAAGTTAAAGGGATTGTAGGAATTTGTAGGATTAATAGTTAAGAAATTGTTGGTATTTGTTATAAGTGAATATTGTTAGTAAATTACTCATAATTAAAAAGTTCAGTTACACTCAAGTCTCTAGTTCTGGCTCCACCTGTCTATTTCTGTTTCTCTTCCATTTCTTCATCACCTCCTTGCTCCTCTTAGTGGTTTCCAGAGACTCAGATTGTCTGGGCTAATCTCAGGAATGGTCTCTGTAGTGCTATGCCCCACTTATGCATTGCACATTATAGCAACTGGCAGGTGTATTCTCTAGTATGGTATGGTCTGATAACCAAAGTCTTCCTGGCACTAGACTGATCTTCATCTCAGGCTATCTCCCTGTCCAGGCCCTATGGTACCAGTCTGGTCGTTGTCTTGGGTCATTCCTTGCCCAGCTATGTGTCTGAGGTCGATGGTGCCAGGCAGGGTTCTTCTAGTCTCTGGCTTGCTTTCTGTCTTGGATGCCTATCTAGGGCTTGCCTGTTGCTGGACTGGTGGTCATCACAGGCTAGTTCCCTGTCTGAGTTCCCTAACACCCAACTGGTGATGGTCTCAGGCTTGCTTTTTTCGAGGAATGTTAGGCTACTAGTCATTCAGATGTTCATAGGTAGAACCCTGAATGTGGACATAGCCTTTCTCCTGTCTGCCACCTACTGATGCACATGTGACATAGCAGCCTCATCTACAATGCCTCTAGGGGCAGGTTATCATTTAGTCTTAAGCTTAAATACCCTTAAAACCAATATCCTATATGATGTTCTTCCATGCATCTAAGGCATATTTACAGAATCTTTTTCCTATCCAGGTATATGATGAGACAATTTTGTTAATTTGGTTTTGTAATTGGTAATATCCGTGTTATTTAAAATATAATCATATCATTTCCCCCCTTGTAAACGTCCCTTCTACTTTTCCAGCTGTCAGTCTCCCTCCAAAATCAGGACCTCTTCTTCTTTAGCCATTTTAATTCATATGAATAGAACCAAATAAACTTTTACATACCATCTGCTTAGTCACTTCAGTGTTGCCTGCTTTGGTATGATTCTAGGACTAAACACTTGGTATTTGATACCCAATCAAGGATCTCATACCTGGGGAAGACTAATAACTCCAAGGAGTTGCTTATAGCTCTTCATGTAGTTGTGGGACTTATTGAGTTATACCATATTCACACTGGCATGTCAACTGTTGTATTTATATTTTTTAGAAGTCATGTTATGATTTCATGGGTGTGATTTTATATACAGAAAACAAAACCTCAGAGCAGTATTCCTAATTATCTGGTTCTTTCACACTTTCTCCCTCTCATTCCACAATTTCCCATGAGCCTTAGGCATAGGAGATGTGTTGTATATGTATCCATTGTTGCTGGACCTCACACAATCAGTTGTTCTCTACTTGTGACTAGTTATAACGGTTCTTGCTGCTGTAGAAGGAAGTATCGCTGATGAGAGGTTGAGATCTATACTTAGGTGTGAATGTAATGAAAAAATTTCAGGATTTAGTTAGAAATTATTACAGTTTAGGAAAATGCAGCAGTATGTTCTCCTCTAGTATCCATGACTACATTAGGTGCATGGAGTTGAGTGTTTAGAGTAGTACCAGGCACACTTTCCTTTGTGCTTAACAGACCTTCATCCCAATTAGACAGCCACCAGATACCACCAAGATTTAAGTGCTACTATTGCAGTTGTACAGATGCCCAGCCACATTGGTCATCGATGTAATTTGTAGGCCTTTGATTGAGTGAACTGTGGGATGGTTCTCTCCCCTAGCATCTTGGATAGGAACTGCCAGGACTAAGAAAAGTCTGAACAAAGGAGGCTTTCAGGTCAGATCTAGCTTAAATCCTCAGAGCCCTGTGTTCAAAGAGTACGTATGGTGTTTTCAGTGACAAGAAGGTAACTTCAACTTCTCAGAGTCATTATTTATTTATTTATTTTGAATTTTCTATATGTAATGAATCTTTGTGATTTTCAGTCCCTCTTTCTGGCTCCTTGGACTCTTCCCACATCCACCTCATTCATCATTTTGTAATTTAACTTTTCTTCTTTAATTATTCTTGTTATATGAGTATGCATCTAAGCCTCTCTAAGCTTGTTTAGTTGATGATATGTGTGTTGTTCTGACAATCACTTGAGATTGGATATCCTCTCAGTAGCTCATCCCTGAAGAACACTGATTCTTCTCTCTGCAACCACCGATTGCCTGTGGTTCATTATCTAATTGTGAGCTCTGTGATAGTCCCTCCATACATTGGCCTGTCAGTTGGTATTTTCATTCCTTCTAGTCTTGATTAGGCATTTGAGTTGTTGGGATTTCATGGGTTCAGCTTCCCTTCCATATAGGAGATACAATCTCCCCTCACACAATCTGCTCCTGTGACTCTCACAATCTTTCTTTGTCCTCCAAAGAAGTTCCTGAGCTTTTAGGTGAAGGGCCACACTGTGGGTTAGGGCATTCTGTATCTATTTCTTCTCTGACCACCTGTGGATTTCTTTGTGTATCATCTCTTCATGTACAATGCCTGATTACTTGAAGAGAAAAATGTGAAGTTTTATATATTGGATTAAAATCCCTCAGAGATTTTTTTTTTATTCTTTCAAATAGAGAAAAATAAATTGTTAAAAAATTATTTTTCCACTAAAATCAGGGACAAGGCAAAGCTATTGTCTGGTCTCTCCTTATATATTCAACATAGTACTTGAAAGTCTAGCCAAAGCAAAAACGAGACCATGGGGATACAAATTGGAAAGGAAGAAGTCAAAGTATCCCTATTTTCTGATGATATTATTGCATGCATAAGTGACCCCTATAATTGTACCAGAGAACTCCAGCTGATAAACACATGCAACAAAGTGGCTGGGCACATACTTAACTCAAAAAAATCAGTAGCCCTCCTTTATACAATCAATAAACAGGCTGAGAAAGAACTTAGGGAATCAAAATCCTTCAAAATAGCCACAAATAATATAAGATATCTTGATGTAACTCTAACCAAGCAATTGAAAGTCCTGTATGAGAAGAACTTCAAGTCTCTGAAGAAAAAATTGAAGAAGATATCAGAAAACAGAAAGATCTCCCATGTTCATGGAACTGAAGGATTAACATAGAAAAATGGCCATTTTACCAAACGCAATCTACATGTTGAATGTCATTCCCACCAAAATTCCAACATAATTCTTTGCAGACCTTGGAAGAGCAATTCTCAACTTCATATGGAAAAACAAAACAAACAAACAAAACAAAAGAAAACAAAACAACAAAATCAGGACAGCGAAAACCACCCTGTACAATAAAAGAAATTCTGGATGTATCACCATCTCTGATTTCAAGTTGTACTACAGAGGAATAGGAACAAAAACTTCATGGTTTTGGTATAAAAACAGACAGGTTGATCAATGGAATCCAATTGAAGACAGAGAAATAAACCCACACACCTACGGACCCCTGATTTTTGATAAAGAAGCCAAAACCATATATTGGAAAAATTAAAACATCTCCAACAAATGGTGCTCTGCTAATTGGATGTCAGCATGTAGAGGAATGCAAATTGATTCCTGCACAAAACTTAAGTCCAGGTAGATCAAAGACCTCAACATAAAACCAGATACACTGAATCTATTAGAAGAGGGAGAGGTGAATAGCCTTGAACACACCTGTAAAGGAGACAACTTCCTGAATAGAACAACAGCTCAGATATTAAGATCAACAATTAATAAATGGGACATCCTGAAGCTGAAAAGCTTCTGTAAGGCAAAGGACATTGTCAATAGACAAATCGGCAGCCTACAGATTGAGAAATGATCTTCAACAACTGTAAATATGACATAGAGCTAACATCCAAAATATATAAAGAACTCAAGAAATTAAACACCAACAAACCAATAATCCAATTTAAAAATGAGTTACAAAGCTAAATTAGGAATTTTCAACAGAGGAATCTCTAATGACCAAGAAGCCATTAGAATTGTTCAGCACCCTTAGTCATCAGGGAAATGCAAATAAAAAATGATTCTGAGATTCCTTCTTGCATCCTTCTGAATGGCTAAGATCCAAACCTCAAGATACTCAGGAGCAGCACATATTGGCAAGGATGTGGAGCAAAAGGAACACACCCCCACTGCGGTGGGGGGGTGGGAGTAAAAACTTGTACAACAACTTTATAAATCAAGCTGTTGGTTTCCTAGAAAATTGGGAATAATTCTACCTCAAGACCCAGCTGTACCACTCCTGGGCATATACCCAAATTATGTTTCACCAAACCACAAGAACATTTCCTCAACTATCTTCATATCAGCTTCATTCACAATAGCCAGAAACTGAAAACAAGCCAGATGTCCCTCAACTGAAGAATGGATAAAGAAAGTGTGACATATTTACACAGTGGAATACTACTCAGCTATTAAAAACAAGGACAACATGAAATTTGCAGGAAAATGGATGGAGGTAGAAAAGGTCATCTGTAGTGTGGTAACCCAGACCCACAAAGACACACATGGCATGTACTCGTAAGTGAATACTAATCATATAGTACAGGATAACCATGATCTGACCCACTCGAACTCTACCTTATACCTAGTTTTTTCCTGTCCAGACCGGTATCAGTTATACTTTCATGGCCATTTTGTTGTAGTCTGATTAGGCATGTTTTCTAGGCATATGTCCTGTTTTGCTATACATTTCAATAACTTAAAAACAAAAGCATTTCCTTTGCTAAGTATTATTTGTATAATCCTAAAACTTATGTCAAAAGAATGACCCAGGTTTTAGCCTCTGATAGAACAAGTTACCACATTGTGAGCAGAAACAATGTAAGTCCAACATGCTTAGTGTAGTGACAATTTCGCTGGCTAAGAATCAGTTTCTCATACCAGGTTCAAGATAGATAGTACAGTAAACCTTAAGTAATCCATAAAATTTGGCAGTAATCATGACTGTCATAATCCTACCTCTGCCAATTAAATAACTAAAAGCTCTAGTCAGATAATGTATGGTTCCCTTGCTTCCATGGAAAATCACAGGCAGGATAGACTGTGGTTCCCCTGGCTTCCTGACACTGCCAGCATCATCCTCTATGGAAAACTGGAAACATGAAGACAGAGCAGAAGGCTAATGAAAGGCTAATTCAAAGGAAATAGAATTAGAAAATGGCCCTTGTGAACATCTATTTAAACCCTGTTATAAAGAGCCAGGATGTAATGGAAGTAGGACTAGGGTCTTAATATGAGAAGAATCCAATCAGAAGTGAAAATGACATACAGGAGAAGGACATTCAAAGGAAGAAGAGAAAAGTAAGAGGGGATTGTCCATACCTAGAGATAAAGATGATTTTATATCATCAAATTACTGAAGAAGAAATTTGATTTAAACATGTTCCCAATTTTTAGGATGAATTATAACAATGGTGGGGAGAAGACATATAGAATCATCAAATTCAACCAACACCTGCTCCTTTTCTCTTCTCTCACACTATACACTTGTACCCTGTCTCAGGCTGTGTTCTATTGCTGTGAAGAGACATCATAATCATGGCAACTTTTATGAAAGAGAGCATTCAATTTGGTCTTGAAATTGTACATTTCAATGGTTTAGTCCATTATCATCATGGCGGGGAGCATGGTAGCTCACAGGAGAGCAAGGTGATAGTGAAGCAGCTGAGGGTTCTACATCTGAACCAGTGGGCAGCAGGAAGAGACAGAGACTGGGATTGATATGTGCTTTTGAACCTCAACTCCAACCCCAAGTGCCTGCCATACTACCTCCAACAAGGCCATACATCCTAATCCTTTTTTCAAAGAGTGTCACTCTCTCATGACTAAGCCTTCAAAGATATAAGCCTGTGGGGGCATTCTAATTCAAACCACCACCCACCCCATTTCTCTGGTTTCATGAAGATTCACACTGGTGCTTTGTCAGGGAAGATCAATAATGGCAGGTCTATATCTTTTCCCACACAGGATATGCTCTCTATTATTGAAGAGAAAGGACCTGATATGTATGGTATACTTGTAGTTACTGGTAGTATTTCATCCTGTTGAACCCTGAAAGAAAGCCTTGAATCATGAAAAGAAGTGAATTGGAGGAAGGAATCTATTCTTGTGACCTCTGTGTTAAAGGTAGAGGAAGTACTAGCATTTTTCACGGTTGTCATTTCACATTTGTCTAGACTCTTCTGTCCATATTATAATGCAGAGTTCAACTTCATAAATCATTTTAATTTAAAGTCTTAACCCATTCAAAAGTCCAAATCCATGGATGCTCTTGAGACTCAGGGGCACTTCTTGACGTTAGCCTCCTTTAAAATGAATGGAAAGATCTTGTGTATCAAACATGCAATGTCACAGAATGCCATTTCCAAACAGAGCAATAGAGACATAATGAGAAAAAATTGGTCCAATCCAAGACCAAGCCCCAACTGGGAAAGCAAGCAATCCAATAGCAGCATATCCCACTTGTGGAACTTCAATTTCATTGTGATAAGGTGACTCCAACACTCCAGTTTTTCTGCCTAAAATATATATCTCTGTCTTCTGTGACTCTACTTGCTGTATGCAGTTCTCCTTGACACATGCCACATAGCTCTAGTGCCTCAAACAGAGCTCTGTATTGCAACCCAGGTTTCACTTTCACAACTTCCTGCAATGCACTCTCTCACACAGCCCATTGTCTTCTCAAGACCTTCACACAGGCACTCCTTTGCCACACACACTCTGGCAACAGGTGTCTGAAATATCATGGGGAATCTCCTGTTTAACAGGGAGATTCTCTGTAGTAACTATTGCGGCCTTGGCAAGTAGGCCTGCTGCCACTTTTTAATGTTCAGCAATGGCTAACCGCAGAACAAGTAGCCTATATAAGGAATTAAAAGAAGTGGGCTGCTGCTCTCTGTGGAGTACACACATGCAATTGATTTAATTATGTAGCAAGATTTCAATTGCCTATCATTGTATTTCTAACCAGGGCCTTCATAAGAACGTGTCAAACCCTGAAAAACTTGCATAACTCAAATGAATATTCAGACAGCAGCACAAAGAACTTGCCACTACGATGTTTATAAGAAGTGGCTCAATAGAAATTTCCCTTGGAATACTGTACCTGGGTCAGGTTATAAGATCACATACTGACTCATCAATAGACCCTGGAGCCATTGCCCTAGGTATCCAGGCTTGCAGAGCATTTATATTCATGATGCAAAGACACCTCCACAACTCTCAGTTTGCCATGGCTACTGTGCTCTGAGTACAAACCCTGGGATCACCAATGGGAAAAAGTGGCATGACTTTCACCTCCACCATGAGTTGGGGGTGTCCATATCATATTAATAGTATATGAGGTCTAAATTTCTTCATTTTCTTTCTTCTATCTTTACATACCATCAGCTCAAAATTGCTATTATAAATGAAGTTTCTAAGTGAGAGTCATGATAATTACCTGGGTGCATTGCTTGGGCTAGTCAATACTAACCATTTTGTTGATAAGCAGGGTAACTGTATGGAAGCAAAAAACCTGATAGGAATCATTTTGTCATCAAAGATGTGAGTCAAGTTTAAAACTTCTATCATTTTTTCATTTGTTTTCTTTCTGCATAAAACAGCCTGGCTAAGTTGAGCTCATCCTGACTCAGTTTTCTAAGGTCTGGGAGTACAGGTATAGGCTATAAAGGTACCCTCAGCTTCACACATATTACCAGATAGAGTCACTAATTTATGATTTAACTATCACCTTTACAAAGTGACACATTTCCCATCTACCACTTAAGGAGCCAGCATGTTGATATTTTAGATCTGAGACTCAGAGGCCCAAAACTAAAATAGTTGTGAATTTTTATTGTTCTTAAAATAATTCTTTTTTGCATGAAGTCTTGTTGTGTTGCCAACAAGCTTCTATTAACTCCTAAGAAGCTGAAGTTTTACACAGTAAAAAGTGAATCATGGTGTTTCTGTTTACTCCTGGGGAACACAGGTAGCTCAGGAGAGAGTACAACCCTTACTTTTTGTAGGTACATGACTACAATTAGACCACTTGCTTTAGAAACTTCCTGACTAGGTATTAAAAGCATCATTCAAGAAAATAAACACGTATTCCAAGATGGTGGCCTGCATGGATGCATTTTGAATGTGGGGAAAACAGCTATAACATCACAGAGTTATAAGACACCGAGCAACAATCTGAGAGGCAGAAACCCACTGGGCTTCACCCAGTGAACCCAGGGACTTATAAGAGTCCCTGTGCGAGACTCTCAGACACTCAGAAAAACAGACCTGCAGAAACCACAGAAGCCGCAGAAGCCTGGAAAGCAGGAGAATCATCACCAGGAGAGGACCCGTGGGTACGAGCCACTCAAATACCCAGCAAGCAGCTCTGAACCCCAGACATGGGTACTCACCAGCCTCCTGGGCTCCCAGATTCCATGCAGGCATTCCAACACCAGGGGGAGGACCAACAGAGGTGCAGGAACAGGTATATTCTCAATGGAACCATTGTGGCCCCAAACCACAGCACGTTCTGAGCTGTGGGACAACAGCAGAACCACAGTGGAGTATCTCCAGTGGAGTGGTCTGGGAGATGCAAGTGTATTTGGGCTTGCCCAGAAAGGTGTTGGACATACAGATCCCTTTATTTGATTTACAGTCACTCAGAATAACACTGCAGCTAGACAAAGCAGCAGGATACACTTCCTGTAGTGGGCTACCCCTCTGGCACCAGTGCAGTGTCCCAGGCCTTGGCAGGCAGCTCCAATCACCAGATAAAGATTCCTCTTGGCTTCCTGAATGAACAGTATCCACAGGACAGCTCCAGCAACCAAACTAAAACCAGCACAGCCACAGGAACGGTGAGATCAGAGTGGGCTGAAAGGCAGGCGGTTGTGCTGGAAAGGCTGCTCAGAACTCCACTGAATCCAAGCCCTGTGGATGGGTTGTGGGGTTAATATCAGACTCCTCAGCCAGTGCACCTGGATGCTCTGGCAGGAAACCAGATCTTCAGCACCTACAGTTCAGTTCCACCCCTGGAGCAGTGAGTTTTTGGCCTGTTGCACTGCCTGAGTGACTCAGACTACAAGGGTTTAGTGTCTAGAGCCAAGAGGCACAGAGGTGCCCTGGAGACTATATAGGAGGAGCTGCTTGGGAGGAACATGACCACTGACCTAACCCTGGGACCAGACACACTAGTATTAGGGGACTCTGCAGGCTGGAATAACACATCCAACCCTAACCCGGACCTGAGTTCTCAGTTTGGACACAACTGGAAGGAGTGAACTTCAGGGGCCCACTTAAATATGGTCCCCAACACAAGACCCCACCTAGCTTGTGTTGAGCTACAGACCACCAAGACTATACAGCCTGTACACCAAAACTCCATCCTTAGCATCAGGTCCAAAAGACACTAGGAACAATCAGCTAAGGACAACCAGATGGCTAAAGGTCAGCAAAAACAAAAACAAAAACAAAAACAAACCAATAAAAACCAAATCTGACAAAAATCAGGGAAATATCACTCCAACAAAATACAGCGATGCTAATACAGCAAACCCTGACCATCTCACCCAGCTGAAACATATGAAAATGATGACAAATCTATACTTAGGAAAATGATAGAGTCCTTACAAGAAGAAATTAAATCCCTGAAAGAATATAAAGAATCTTCAAATTTACAAATGAAAGCAATGGAGAATACCATTAGAGACCGCCAAGCCAACTCAGCCAAATATGAATGAGAAAGAGATAAAGCTATGAAAGATTTGAATGACTGGCAGACAAAGTCATCTAAATTGGAGCAGGAAATGTATAAAATGTATAAAAGCATTCAAGACTTGAAATTGGAAATGGAAGCAATAAAGAAAACACAAGCAGAGACAATCCTGGAGGTGGAAAACCAAGGGAAGAGAAAAGAAACTACAGGCATGAGTATCAAAAATAGGATACAAGAGATAGAAGACAGAATCTCAGGTGTGGAAGATTCAATTGAAGAAATCAGTACAACAACCAAAGAAAACGAGAAATCTAAAAAAGTTCTCACACACAATATCCAAGAAATCAAGGACTCAATGAAAAGATGGAACCTAAGAATTATAGGCATAGAGGAAAGAGAAGACTCCCAACTCCAAGGTCCAGGAAACATCTTCAACAAAATCACAGAAGAAAACTTCCCAAACCTAAAGAAAGAGATGCCAATAAAATTCCAAGAGGCATATAGAACTCCAAATAGATCAGACCATAAAAGAAATTCCTTTCACCACATAATAATTGAAACTCCAAATGTACAGAACAAAGAAAAAATATTAAAAGCCATAAGAGAAAAAGGTCAAGTAATGCATAATGGCAGACCTGTCAGAATTACACCTGACTTTTCCTCAGAAATTCTAAAAGCCAGAAGGGCTTGGACAGATGTCCTACAGGCCCTAAGAGAACATAGGTGTCAGTCCAGACTACTATACCCAGCAAAACTTTCTATCAACATAGACAGAGAAAACAAGATATTCCATGGCAAAACAAAATCTAACCAGTATTTAGCCACAAAACCAGCTCTACAGAAGATCCTGGAAGGATAATTCAAACCCAGAGAAAATATGTACACTCAAGAAGACAGAGGAAACAAAAACTCCACTGCAGCTAAACCAAAAGAAACAAACATACAACTACTACCTACATCAAAATAACAGGAAACAAACAACCCTTGGTCATTAATGTCCCTCATCATCAATGGACTTAACTCCCCAATGAAAAGACATGGGCTTACAGAATGGATCTCTAAAACAAGACCCATCATTTTGCTGTATATAAGAAATGCATCTCACTAACAAAGACAGAGGCTACCTCAGAGTAGGACTGGGAAAATGTTTTCCAAACAAATGGTCCCAGGAAGCAAGCTGAAGTAGCCATCCTAATATCAAATCAAATAGACTTTCAACTGAACGTAATAAAAAAAGACAGGGAAGGACATTACATACTCATTAAAGGAAAATTTCATCAAGATGACATCTCAATATTGAGTATCTATGCCCCAAATGCAAGGGCACCCACATTTGTAAAAGAAACTCTTCTAAAGCTGAAACCACACATCAATTTCCATACATTAATAGTGGGAGATTTCAACACCTCACTCACAATAATGGACAGATCATCAAGACAGAAACCAAACAGAGAAATAATGAGACTAACAGAAGTCATGGACCCAATGGACCTAACAGATATCTACAGAGCATTTCACCCAAACACAAAAGAATACACATTTTTTCAGCACTTCACAGAACCTTCTCCAAAATTGACCATATAATTGGACACAAAGCAAGCCTCAGTAGATACAAGAAAATTGAAATAACCCCTTGTAGCTTATCAGACCACCATGGATTAAAACTGGACTTCAGCAACAATAGAAATAACAAAAAGCCTACACATTCATGGAAACTGAACAACTCTCTACTCAATAACCACTGGGTCAGATAATAAATAAAGAAGGAAATCAAAGACATCTTAAAATCCAACGAAAATGAAGGCACAACATACCCAAACCTATGGGACACAATGAAAGCAGTGCTACGAGGAAAGTTCATAGCACTAAGTGCCTTCAAAAAGAAAATTGTGACAGCCCATATAAGCAACTTAATAGCAGAACTGGAAGAGCTATAAAAAAGAAGCAAACACTCCCAAGAGGAACAGATGGCAGGAAATCATCAAACTTAGGGCTGAAATTAACAACTTAGAAACAAAAAGAACAATACAAAGAATTGACAAAACCAAGAGTTGGTTCTTTGAGAAAATCAACAAAATAGACAAATCCTTAGCCAACCTGATAAGAAGGCAGAGGGAAAATATCCAAATCAGTAAAATCAGAAATGAAAAGGGAGAAATAACAACAGACATCGAAGAAATCCAGATAATCTTTAGGTCTTACTTCAAAGATCTGTACTCCACAAAATTTGAAAACCTAAGCCAAATGGACAATTTTCTTGATAGATTCCACATACCAAAGCTAAATAAATATCAGGTTAACAAATTAAACAGTCCTATAACCCATAAGGAAATAGAAACAGTCATTAAAAATTTCCCATCCAAAAAAAGCCCAGGGCCAGATGGTTTCAGTACAGAATCCTACCAGACCTTCAAAGAAGAACTAATACCAATATTCTTCAAGCTCTTCCACAATATAGAAAGAGAAGGAACACTGCCAAATTCATTCTACAAGGCCACAGTCACCCTGATTCCTAAACCACACAAAGACCCAACAAAGAAAGAGAACTTCAGACAAATTTCCCTCATGAACATAGACACAAAAATACTTAATAAAATACTGGCACACAGTATGTGGAGGACCAATAGAGCTGCAGGAACAGGTATATTCTCAGGGGAACCATTGTGGCCACGAACCACATCACATTCTGAGCTGTGGGACACCAGCAGGACCACAGCAATGTATCTCTAGGGGAGTGGCGGTCTGGGAGATGCAAGCATATTTGGGCTTGCCCAGAAAAGTGTTGGACATACAGGCCCCTTTATTGGATTTACAATCACTTGGAGAGATGACCTCCCCTCCCTAGCCAACACCACCACATACCAGACAGAAGGCAGATATGGCTCACAACTTCCACAGCCCAGGACCAGGCAGAGTTCTTCTAGTTTCTGGCTTGTATCCTGTCCTGGGAGCTCATCTTTTGATTGCCTGGCACTGGTCTGGTAGTCATCACATGGTAACCCATGGTGCCAAAGTGGTGTTGGTATCCAGCTTGCTCTTTTCCAGGAATATTAGGCTACTATTCAATCAGATGTACATACATAGGTCATAACACTGAATGTAGATATAGTCTCTTTCCTCGCTGCCACCTACTGATAAACATGTGACATAGCAGCCACATCTGGAATGCCTCTAGAGGCAGGAAGTAATTGTTTTTAACTGAATTTTTATTTCAAAAATTTCCTAGCTTACTGTTCTTCATCAAACATGATTGATAACTACACCAAATGATATTATGTGGATTTTATCCTTTGTTGTTGCAGATTTATCTTGTGCAGTTTGTCATTGAGAACTGCTGGGCAATATTTGGAGAAGATACCAATATATTTTCTAGTGAACACTCAGTGATCAATAACAACAGTGAGGAGATCTCAGATACCTTCAATAACAGTGTTCAGTGTCCGTCTGCTCCTCCTCATGAGGGTGGACTCTCAGGTGAGACATGGCTTTGTACATTCTGAGAATGAAAATCAGGATAAGAGGACATACACAAGTTCAGAGTGTGGCTAATCCACGTAGAGCAGCATCAGGATACACTGTGTTATTGAATGATTTGGGAAACTTTTCAAGGAAAACTGCACATGGAATATCATAAATGGCATGATCAACATACCCAGTTGTAACCAATGTGATGTGAACAGTATACACATACCACACAGGAAGGTCATATCCTTTGAAATAATTTGAGGAACGAGGATATGTGATAAACATGTTGCTAGATTTAACATCAAAGAAACAATCTAGAGATTTGAGCTCTGTGGTTTTCCTTATGATCTATCTTAACTGACAAAATGGTCTGTCAGCCTTACATAATACATCAGAAAGACAAAACATCATCATCATAAGAAATAGATAGCAGTATATTTGTTCAATATTGTTTGGAGACCACAAAGATTCCTCCAAATAAGCATTTAGCATCAAGCAAGCCCAGTTTTTGAAGCTGCCTAGGAGCTTTTCACTGTCCAGAGTGAAGATGAGAGTCAGATGCTGAGGACAGGGGCCATGGTTCCCTTTATGTTCCTGGCATTTCTTGGCTTGATGGCATCTGACTTGTGTCTTTGGGGAGTAATTTACAAAATGCATTGCAACCAGAATTAAGGTTAGTGTAATATGTGAGAGGATGATTATACCAAGATGTTTATGTTTAATTTATGTTTAATTCAACAGTGAGTTTGGAACATCCTCTGGATCCCAGACCATTAAATGTCACATGTTCTATAGAAGGAACCACTGAAGTTGATGTCTGAGGACCCACCTGTATCCACCAACCTGGTGTCCTATCCGTACTTTCCTCACATAATGGATATTACAATCCCTGAGCATTTTTTTTTTTTTTTGGTTTTTGGTTTTTTCAAGACAGGGTTTCTCTGAATATCTCTGGCTGTCCTGGACTCGCCTTGTAGACCAGGTGGGCCTCGAACTCACAAAGATCCTCCTGCCTCTGCCTCCCAAGTGCTGGGATTAAAGGCGTGAGCCACCACCGCCTGGCTCATTTTTAACTTTTTTCTTTTGTGCTATATCATTCTATCAATAATTATTTTTCAAAAGTGTTTTCAAGATGTTAGAATATACTTTAAGTTCTTTTCTGTCTAAAAATAATTGATTCAACAAAAGAATTGGCAGACACAGTAAACTAAGTACCTACAGAGATGCTTTAAACTTGTTTGAGCTGAACCCTACATGAGCACCACTCAGATACTGGCTCATTACACTTGATGGTTCATTTCTCTCCTTCCATGTATATTCATATTTGACAAAGCCTTTCTCTACAATCTCCCTATTTTATGTGACATCATGGTTTCTACATATTATATGGATTTTACTTAATATATTACATATGTTAAATTTGCTTGTTGTGTTCCACATATTCTTTCTTGTTATAATATTCCATAATCTGATTGCTTAGACAATGCTTTGTTCATGACTTTCTTTAACACTTTAGAAGATGTTCAGCTGGGCCTTATATTTATTTCCAACTGTAACATTCTTCTGGGTATCCAAGGCTCATTAAGATGTTTGTCATTTGAACTGGCTGTTACCTGCTCCTTTGTCTATGACAATTTACTCCAAAAGTCAGAGTATACCAGTAAGGGAGGTGACCGATTTCCAAGACAGTGCTCTCTTCAAGTTCATTGATATCCAGTTGGTCAAGGTCAAGTGTACTAATATTCCACTAATCAAGGTCTACTATGAGAGGGTAGCAGCCAAAGTCCATTTAGGTATGGGCAAAATAGGGCTAGCCAATAGGGAAGAGAAATATGGCCTTCATTATTATGAGAGGATTTTATGTGGAAAGTTTCAAAGAATTGAGTCAAATAAACTTAACCTCACTACAGCAAAAAAATCATTGTTTTCAGCTTTAGGCTTTCACTGAATGCTTGGAAATTTATTTCAAAACTGAGCCAGATCCTAACCTGGAGATGTATGATGAGTGCAGAGCCAATTTGTTTTCCTGAATTACTTTCCATCCCCTGGCCATGATAGGGGGAGTGTTGTCATGGGAGAAAGAGTAAGGAGAAAAGCATGGGACACCAGACTTGCATGTTGTCTCAAGACTCAAGCTCCTTTAGTATGTGTGGTGTGTATACAGATGGAAATGAAATTCACTGCACAGATTAAAAATTTATTTGGAGGCACTCGAGCCGCACCACAAGAGCAAAGGTAAGGGAGATTATTTTTTTCCGGAGTTTCCAACATGGTGGCACAGTGTGCACTGTAGCGGAGAGGCAGAGACCTAACCCAGTCACAGCAAAGCAATTAGGAGCCAAGACTGCCTGAAAACAGAGCCCGGGACAGTGTGTTCTCCACAAATACTGGGGCGGGTGGGTCACTCACCCTAGCACCCAAGCATCTGAGGCAGTCAGCAACAGGCGCACTGAGGCCGGCATCTGTTGTGGGTGGAGCTCCCTGCCTGCACAGTCAGCCCAGCTGGGGAGCCAGAAAGACTGGGTCAGTGAGAGGAGAACACAGACCCAACCACAGCTCTACCTGCCTT
This sequence comes from Lophiomys imhausi, assembly GCA_907164525.1. Classification (NCBI taxonomy): domain Eukaryota; kingdom Metazoa; phylum Chordata; class Mammalia; order Rodentia; family Muridae; genus Lophiomys; species Lophiomys imhausi. Next base: position 1,335,846 of record CAJQZJ010034382.1, read on the forward strand.
TCTGAGGAGACCTGTCAGCTCCCAGGTCCTCAGAGGCTAGCCCTCTCCCCACTCCAATCCCCTCTATATTGGTCCAATTGGGTCACAAGCAGTTGAGGAGAGCAGCAGCCACCCTCCTCTCCCAGAGCCAGTCAGTCTATTACAGGAATCTGCCCGCCATCTGGAGGTAAACACCAGGATCTCAGGATCAGCCAACCCCCAGGGCAGGGAGTTTTCCTGAGCACCAAGGTCAGGTAACAAAAGAAACAAACAGATAACACCTGGGTCCATCTGATGACAAAAGGTCAGCGCAAGAACATGGTAAAAAAAACCCAAAACAATAGGATGTCTCCAGATCCTAGCAATAATGCCACAGACAACTCTGGAGAGCTGAACCCAATTGAAGCAAAGGAAAATGACCTTAATCCTACACTTATACTAATAATAGAAGGCCTAAGGGAGGAAATCAAATACCTCAGAGAGCAACAACAAAGTACTGCAAAGGAGGTGATGGAAATGAATAAAGCGCTTAAAGGAATGGAAGACCTGAAAAGGGAAGTTGAAGCAATGAAGAAAATCCAATCTGAGACATCCATAGAACTGGAAAACCTTAAGAAAAGAATCGGAACTACAGACACTAGCATCACCAACAGAATACAAGAGATGGAAGAAAGAATTTCAGGCTCAGAGGATAAAATTGAAGAAATGGATACATCTGTCAAAGAAAATGTCAAATCTAAAAAAGTCCTGACTCAAAACCTTCAGGAAATCAAGGACACAATGAAAAGACGGAATCTCAGAATAATAGGAATAGAAGAAAGAGAAGAGTCCCACCTCCATGGACCAGAAAATATCTTCAACAAAATCATTGAAGAGAATTTCCCAAATCTAAAAAAAGAGATGCCTATAACTGTACAAAAAGCTTGCAGAACCCCAAATAGATTAGACCAGAAAAGAAAATCTTCCCGCCACATAATAATCAAAACACTAAATGTACAGAACAAAGAAAGAATTTTAAAAGCTGCTAGGGAAAAGGGTCAAGTAACATAATGGCAAACCTATCAGAATCACACCTGACTTTTCTTCAGAGACTCTAAAAGCCAGAAGGGCCTGGACAGACATCTTGCAGACCCTAAAAAACCACAAATGCCAGGCCAGACTACTATTGCCTGCAAAATTGTCAATCAACATAGATGGAGAAAACAAGATATTCCATGACAAAGCTAAATTCAAACAATATCTATACACAAATCCAGCTCTACAGAAGATGTTAGAAGGAAAACTTCAACCCAAAGAGGTTAACTACACACAAGAAAGCACAGGAAGCAAATAGCATGCCTACAGCAAAAACAAAAGGAAAGAAGCTCACTCACACACTATTTCTACCAACATCAAGATGGCAGGAAGTAACAATCACTGGTCATTAATATCTCTCAACATCAATGGACTCAATTCCCCAATAAAAAGGCACAGGCTAGCAGAATGGATGCGAAAACAGAATCCCACATTCTGCTGTTTACAAGAAACACACCTCAGCAAAAAAGATAGACATTATCTCCAAGTAAAGGGCTGGAAAAAGATATACCAAGCAAATGGACCCAAGAAAAAAGCTGGAGTAGCAATTCTAGTATGCAACAAATTGGATTTTCAACCAACATTAATCAAAAGAGATGGGGAAGGACACTATATACTCATCAAAGGAAAAATCCACCAAGATGAAATTTCAATACTAAACATCTATGCCCCAAATGTAAGACCACCCACATTCATTAAAGAAACACTACTGAAGCTCAAATCCCACATTGAACCTCACACATTAATAGTGGGAGACTTCAACACACCACTCTCACCACTGGACAGATCAACAATGCAGAAACCAAACAGAGAAATAATGAACCTCACAGATGTCATGAATCAAATGGACCTAATTGATATCTACAGAACATTTCACCCCAAAACAAAAGAATACACTTTCTTCTCGGCACCTCATGGAACCTTCTCCAAAATCGACCATATAGTCAGTCACAAAGCAAGCCTCAACAGATACAGGAAAATTGAAATCACTCCTTGTAACTTATCAGACCATCATGGAATAAAGCTAGGCTTCAACAGTAACAAAAACAACAGAGTGCTTGCAAAAACATGGAAACTGAACAACTCTCTCCTCAATGACCTCTGGGTCAGGGAAGAAATAAAAAAGAAATTAAAGTCTTCTTAGAACTCAATGAAAATGAAGGCACAACATACCCAAACTTATGGGACACATTGAAAGCAGTGCTAAGAGGAAAGTTTATAGCTCTAAGTGCCTTCAAAAAGAAACTGGAGAATTCCTATACTAGCCACCTAAAAGAACACCTGAAAGAGCTAGAACAAAAAGAAGCAAACACTCCCAAGAGGAGCAGACGAGAGGAAATTATCAAACTCAGGGCTGAAATCAACAACGTAGAAACAAAAAGAACAATACAAAGAATCGACAAAACCAAGAGCTGGTTCTTTGAGAAAATCAACAAAATAGACAAGCCCTTAGCTAAACTAAAAGGCAGAGGGAAAATACCCAAATCAACAAAATCAGAAATGAAAAGGGGGAAATAACAACAGACATTGAGGAAATCCAAAGAATCGTTAGGTCCTACTTCAAAAACTTGTACTCCACAAAATTGGAAAATCTAAATGAAATGGACAATTTTCTTGATAGATTCCACCTACCAAGGTTAAATCAAGAACAGGTAAACAAATTAAACAGTCCTATAACCCTTAAGGAAATAGAAGAAGTCATTAGAAGTCTTCCAACCAAAAAAAGCCCAGGCCCAGATGGTTTCAGCACAGAATTCTACCAGACATTCAAAGAAGAGCTAACACCAATATTCTTCAAACTCTTCCACAACATAGAAACAGAAGGAATACTGCCAAACACATTCTATGAGGCCACAGTTACCCTGATACCTAACCTCACAAAGACCCAACGGAGAAAGAAAATTTCAGACCAATTTCCCTTATGAACATGGATGCAAAGATACTTAATAAAATACTTGCAAACCGGATCCAAGATCACATCAAAAGTATCATACACCATGATCAAGTAGGCTTCATCCCAGGGATGCAGGGGTGGTTCAACATTAGAAAATCCATCAATGTAATCCATCACATAAACAAGCTGAAAGAAAAGAACCACATGATCATCTCATTGGATGCTGAAAAAGCTTTTGACAAAATACAGCACCCTTTCATGATAAAAGTCTTAGAGAGATCAGGCATACAAGGACCATACTTAAAAATAATAAAAGCAATTTACAGCAAGCCAATAGCCAACATCAAACTAAATGGAGAGAAACTTAAAGCATTTCCTCTAAAATCAGGGACAAGGCAAGGCTGCCCACTCTCTCCATATCTCTTCAACATAGTACTTGAAGTTTTAGCTAGAGCAATAAGACAACTAAAAGAGATCAAGGGGATACAATTGGAAAGGAAGAAGTCAAAGTATCCCTGTTCGCAGATGATATGATAGTATACATCAGTGACCCCAAAAATTCCACCAGAGAACTTCTACAGCTGATAAACTCCTTCAGCAAGGTGGCCGGATACAAAATCAATTCAAAAAAATCAGTAGCCCTTCTTTACACAAAAGATAAATGGGCTGAGAAAGAAATAAGGGAATCAACACCCTTCACAATAGCCACAAATAATATAAAATACCTTGGGGTAACTCTAACCAAGCAAGTGAAAGACCTGTATGATAACTTCAAGACCCTGAAGAAAGAAATTGAAGAAGATATCAGGAGATGGAAAGATCTCCCTTGTTCATGGATAGGTAGGATCAACATAATAAAAATGGCAATCTTACCAAAAGCAATATACAGATTCAATGCAATTCCTATCCAAATACCAACTCAATTTTTTACAGATCTGGAAAAAACAATTCTCAACTTCATATGGAATAACAAAACACCCAGAATAGCTAAATCACTCATGTACAATAACAGAATATCTGGAGGTATCACCATCCCGGATTTCAAGCTGTACCACAGGGCAATAGTAATAAAAACAGCATGGTACTGGTATAGAAACAGACCAGTTGACCAATGGAATCGAATTGAAGACCCAGAAATAAACCCACACATCTATGGTCACTTAATTTTTGATAAAGAAGCCAAAAACATACAATGGAAAAAGGAAAGCATCTTTGAAGGGGCTGATAGGTTAATATAAGTTAGATTTAATGAATAGCTAAGTTTCTGATACAGTCTCTTATTTCGGGGCATGAAGATCAACTGCTGTGAGCAATTAGCTTATCAGCTTATGGATGAAGTCAGGTGAAACGAGGGGAGTCTCTATGGACTGAAAAACAAGGTTGAAGCCAGGTGAAACAAGGAAAGACTTTATGACCTGGCATTGTTTTCAGCTGCTAAGTGGGCAGAGCCCAAATTAAGCTGAAGCAGGTGGAACAAGGAGTGATCCTATTTAAGGACAAGTGGATGACGCCAGAGAGGCGCGTGCGTGCTAAGGGCCCCCGATATGAGAGAGCTCCGAGAGTCCTGCTGGAGAAAGTGCTGGTAGACCAATGGCCAGATCTCCCTGAGGCAGAAGGAAGCTGGTGAGCAGAGAAAGCCTCGGCAAGACAGCAAAAGGCCAAGGACTAAACCCTGTGGCTCAGCTTTTACCTAGAGGGGTTTGACCTGTCCGAACAGTGGCCTGAACGGAACTGTGGCCAGCTTTAAAGACTGAGGCAGAACGGCAGAGTTGCTGATACGAAGGAAGTAAGGTGGCCTACAGACGCTGAGGTCTCCCAGAGAGAAGAAAGCCTCAAGCCTTATTTAAAGTGAGACTTCGATAGCCAATTTACCCTGACGAACCTGCATCTGAGCTATTCCAGAAAAAGGACTGCTAAGTGCGTTAAAGAGTCTATCCCCGAGACTGGTTTCCTGACGACTGAGGACCTGCCCCAGAGACTGTATTATTCTAAAAGGGTATGAAAGTAGTTGTTATGATTATCAATAGGTTTAGTGTATAGGTTAAAGGGGTTGTAGGAATTTATAGGATTAATAGTTAAGAAATTAATGGTGTTTGTTATAAGTGAATTTAGTAATAAATAAGTGTTAAATAATAATTTAAAAGTTCAGTTTCACATCTTCAATAAATGGTGCTGGTCTAACTGGATGTCAACATGTAGAAGAATGCAAATAGATCCATACTTATCACCCTGTACAAAACTTAAGTCTAAGTGGATCAAGGACCTCAACATAAATCCAGACACACTAACATTAATAGAAGAGAAAGTGGGAAAAAGCCTTGAAATCATTGGCACTGGTAGCAACTTCCTGAATAGAACACCAATAGCTCAGGCACTAAAACAATCAATAAATGGGACCTTATAAAATTGAAAAGCTTCTGTAAGGCAAAGGACACTGTCCTTAGAACAAAACAGCAGCCTACAGAGTGGGAAAGGATCTTCACCAACCCAACATCTGACAGAGGGCTAATATCCAAAATATATAAAGAACTGAAGAAATTAAACACCAAAAAATCAAATAACCCCATCAATAAATGGGGTACAGAGCTAAACCGAGAATTCACAGAAGAGGAATCTCTAAAGGCTGAGAGGCATTTGAGGAAATGTTCAACATCTTTGGTTATCAGGGAAATGCAACTTAAAACAACTCTGAGATTCCATCTCACACCTGTCAGAATGGCTAAGATCAAAAACTCAAATGATAGCATATGCTGGTGAGGATGTGGAGAAAGGAGAACACTCCCCCATTGCTGGTGGGACTGCAAACTTGTGCAACCACTTTGGAAATCAATCTGGAGATATCTTAGAAAATTGGAAATAAATGTACCTCAAGACCCAGCCATACCCCTCTTGGGCATATATCCAAAAGATTTGAAATGAAACCACAAGGACATTGCCTCAACAATGTTCATAGCAGCCTTATTTGTAATAGCCAGAAACTGGAAAAAACCCAGATGTCCTTCAACTGAAGAATGGATAAAAAAACTGTGGTACATTTACACAATGGAATACTACACAGCTATCAGAAATGAGGAAATCATGCAATTCGAAACCAAATGGATGGAACTAGAAAAGCTCATCCTAAGTGAGCTGACGCAGTCTCAGAAAGATAAACATGGTATGTATTCCCTAACAAATGGATATTAACCATACATCAGAGGATAACTATCCTACAACCCACACACCCAAATAGACAGGAACCTAGCATATCTATCCTAGGAAAAATTCTACCCACCAGTGAGTCATGGAATCTGCTGCAGGTTAGTGGAACCCCACACCCTAGATGGTGTGCCTTATCAAGCTCCAGTACGAGTGTAAGCTCTTGGGCCTCACATGACGCAAGATCTGAGGGAGTATGATATGTGAGGACCCACCTCATCTGAGGAGAAGGAGAGTACCAAGTAGAGGAACAAGGAGGGAGGGAGGGAGGAAGGGAGGGAGGGAGGGAGGGAGGGAAGGAGAGAGGGAGGGAAGGAGAGATGAAGGGAGGGGCCAAGAGGGGAGGAGGGAGGAAACTATGTTCTAGAAATAAATAATACTTTTTAAGAAAACAATTAATAAGCTTAAAAATATAATAAAAATACAATATAAAAATTTCAAACTATAATTTACCTTACTGGCATGAAAAGAAAATGGCCTTAATTTCAGATTAGAATGTTAGACTGCAGGTGGCTACAGAGATTACACAAACTTGATAGCAGCTTAAAAGTTTTTTTTTTGTTTTTTGGTTTTTTTTGTAGAGGTATAGGCTATTTCCATGGTTTGGCATTAAAAAGCAGGTAACAGGTTTAAAACACTGTAAAT
>CAJQZJ010034382.1:1342735-1353797 GCA_907164525.1 Lophiomys imhausi
ATACAATCTTAATTTTGCATTAATATACAATGATCAATACCAATTTAGCCAAATATAATATTAATTTTGTATCAGTATACAAAGGTATAAGGCTATATTCAATAATCTGTCCTTTTTTCTTGATCTTTCCTATACTATGTCTATGTCCCATTTTTCTCAAGTCTGTTCACTCCTATATAGGAGAGAAAGGAGGATACAGAAAAGAAAAAGAGAGAAGTCCCTGGGTCAAGGCTGCTGGTTTTTAAGGACAGCCTTAGCTCCCACCTTTGATATAAGGCAGTAGCTTTTTTTAAGGGAGCTGTTCCTTCGAAATGTATTTGGTTTGCTTTCCCGCTCTTTGGAGAGGAAACCGCCTTTCATCCGGGCCTTCTCAGGCTGTAAGCATGGATTCTAATTGCCCCCACGTTGGGCGCCATATGTAGAAAAATGGCTAATTAAATTATTAATTAGTATTTATATTGTATTTAATTGGTTTGGTGGCTGGTAATCCTTAACCCGCCATTATAAATGAACACACAGATACTGAATGGATTTTAACAAGCCTTGGCCTGAATTGTGCTATCCTAGCCCTTCTAAGCTAGCTAATAATTCTATTACCCAAATATGACCCCATATATACATACATCCCCTTGGACTTCTATTCTCCACGTTAAGCCAATGTTCCAGGCCACATGGAATGATCTTTTGTCTATCTCATGGCATATGTCCTCTTTCTTGCTCTTGGCTTTTACTCCCAAGATGTTCTCTGTCTCAGAAGCCTATGCACCTTAGTCCCGCCTACCTCTATCTTTCCGCAATCTCCAGGCCTCAGCAATCAGACAATGTAAGTAACAGACAGCAAGCAAGATCAATTAATTAACATTTAGAATGTTTAACATCACCCCATCACTATGTGTTAACATGATTATCATCCTTTATGTAGTGAACACATTTCCATGTCATGAAATCTAGTACAGTAATCATTACTCATACTCTTTTAAGCTGTCTTCGAGCTTTTTACCTTTAAGTTATATGAACATCATTGTGTCTCAGGATTTAAGCATATGTACTGTTAGTTCCCAATGTTAAATTTTTAGGTAATTGCTGCTTTTAAAAAGTAAACATTGTGAGTCTTGATCACTGCATCTGTTTCCTTAAAAAAGCCATCTGCCTGGGGTGGTTCCCAGTGGAAAGCCCTGGCACACAGACTCAATACTGTGTCCTTGCCAAGTTTAGAAAATGAGCAGATCAGATTGTCTGTAGGGGCCAATCTATTGTTAACTATGAGGAACCAATTCACTTGCTTATGTTTTAGTCTATGTAAATGTATTCTGCTCTGGTAGCTGAGACCAGAGGGTCACAACTTCAAGGACTTAAGGCTAGTCTAAGTAACAATAGTGAGACCCTGTCTCAAAAAAACTAACAAGGCTGAAAATTTAGGTCAGCAGCCAAAGGCTTGCCTAGCACGCACAGGGCCCTTGGTTCATAGCCAGTAACACACAAAAAGAGAGGAGAAAGGAGGAGAATGAGAAAGCAGATTAAATGTGTTCAAGCCTCCTGCTGTGCATGTTGTTATAGTCAGGTCTCTACAGGAAGTTGGTAGAGCTTTTAACCTGGGTCCTTTCACCAAATAGCAGCTTGAGAAACTGTTGCTCAACATAAAAAATTTCTTGGCAAAAAACTTGTAATGTTCAAGTCATTGTTGCTAAGACAGTAACTTGAACGGGTGTAGCAAATGTTCACTCCTATGATTATGATTTATTCTTGTTTGTTCATTTACTTACTTCTACTAGGACTGGACTGGCCAGTCCTGTCCTCTTTCTTTAGCTAATACAATGAATTGGTAATGTCATATCTTACAGACTCGAGAACTGTTCAGTCTCTTCAGAGTTTAAAATCTCATACCCTCCATTTTTAACCCATGTATGTATGTTGTAATGATTTGATTTACAGATTTTTTAAAAAAAAATTTTTGTTTGATTTCATATATCCCTACCTGGACAACATGAGGACCTTGTGCATAAAATAACTTATTTCTGAAGAAATATTCTTAAATACATTCGGCTATGGGTTTATTTTTAGAGCTAGCAACAAGGAAAAGTAGTAGAGTTCTTGCCTTGGAAGCCCAGTGACCTGGCTTCAGACCCTAGTGCTGTAACAAAACAAAGGGCTTAAGAAGTCAAACCCATAAAAACCAGTATGTTGTCCCTTGCCTTTAATCTCAGTACTTGGGAGACAGAGACTTTGTTCCAGGCCATTCTGGTCTACATAGTGAGTTCCCAGCCAGCCAGAGCTAAAGAGTGAGATCCTATATCTAAATAAAAACAAACCAATCAGAAAAGCCAGGTAGTCACTTCCATTATTCACTGTATTCTCAGGTGCAGATAGGAGGTCATGACATTTAAGCTAGCCTGGACTATATATTGAGACTGTGTCTTTTAAAAAGAAAAAAGTTTAATGGCAGTGACAAGCTGGAAAGGTGGCTCATTGGTTAAGAGCTCTTGCAAAGGACTCAAGTTTGGTTCCCAGCACCCACATGGTGACTCACAGCCATCCCTAATTCCAGTTCCAGGATATCCAATATCTGCTGTCCTCTGACCTCTGTAGGATCCAAGCACATACATGGTGCATATACATACATGCAGGCAAAACACTTATCTACGTAAACCTAAAAACTTTTTTTCAAAAAAAAAATACTTATAGATATTTTCTGTGGCATAATGATGTCATTAATAAATGTTCTCAAAGTAAATAACTGGCAGCCTTTACTTTTTTCACATCTTCAAGAATAAACTTAACTGCCTGTTGTGGTCTGTTGTTTATTGTTACAGCTTTGAACAATCTGTAATATATTTTAATGTATCACTTACATTGTGCATTCTTAACAATAATTATTTTAGGTCTACTGGCTATTCAGAGGTGATAGTTGTGGTTGGAGGCTGTGAACGAGTTGGAGGATTTAATCTTCCATACACTGAGTGCTATGACCCAGTAACAGGAGAATGGAAGTCCTTGGCTAAGCTTCCAGAATTTACCAAATCAGAATATGCTGTCTGTGCACTAAGGAATGATATTCTTGTTTCAGGTAAATACAGAATTATTATAGTAACTACTACTTTTGATTTGGATACAGACTGACTGTTTAAAAAAATAATGGTGAGTGTGAAATTTATATTTCAGGCAAAGAAGTTTATACAACAAAACAGAAAAGACCTATTGCCCTTGAAAACCAGAGTAACTTATAAAAGATTTACCAGAAAATTCTTTTGATCGTGATTTTTTTTTAATGTTTTTGTGTATGCTTGAGAGTATATGTGTTTCAATTGTGTCTGTGTGTGTGTGTGTGTGTGTGTGTGTGTGTGTGTGTGTGTACATGTACAGGCAAACAGAAATTCCTGCAGAGGCCAAAAGAGCTCATCAGATCTGGAGCTGAAGGTGTAGGGAGTTGTAAACTGCCATGGGGTGCTGGGTACACTCAGTTATAGCTTAAAGTTACGATTTAACTTTACCTCTTTAGGTGTGTGTTTGATTCTTCTCCTCCTCCTTCGTAAGGATCACTGTAATTAAACATGTTTTATTTGCCTGTTTTCTGAAATTCCCTCCCAAAGTTTATCAATTAGAATTTTTCTATAAACTTCTTAACTTGAATGTGTTTATTATACATGTAGTCCTAAAAGCCAGACAAAATGACAGATTTTCAAAAAGTGTAGCTATTATCTTTGCTTTCAAGCCTGTTGATTGACAAATGACTTGATTAACCTTATAAATTATTATTTTACTACCCAATGAATGACTCTACAACATATCTCTGATTTGTACGGGTGGGGGGTTGGGTTTTTTGTTTTATTTGTTTTTCAGTTTTGTTTTTTTAGTTTTTCAAGACAGAGATTCTCTGTGTATCCCTGTCTGTCCTGGACTCTCTCTGTAGACCAGGCTAGCCTTGAACTCAACAGAGATCCACCTACCTCTGCATCCCAAGTGTATTTCCATTAAACTGTAGAAAGTTCCTCCTCATTTTGTTGAGCTAATTCTGAACTTCTTGAACTGAATGTGTAAATTCTGCTTCGTTCACCTATGTTTTAGTGGCATAGATGTCTTTTCATATTTAGTGACATTACCACATGTGCATTGTTTTACATTTGAAGGTGGAAGAATCAACAGCCGTGATGTCTGGATTTATAATTCACAGTTAAATATCTGGATCAGAGTTGCTTCTCTAAATAAAGGCAGGTGGCGTCACAAGATGGCTGTCCTTCTTGGTAAAGTAAGAGAAAAGGCTTTTTATTACTATTCCTGGTAAATGTCCAAAAGAAATGCCACAGCTATATCTTGCATTTCCCTCTGGGTATTTTGGCTTCAAATGGTATTTCCTTCCATTCCTAACCAAGATAAACTAAAGACATAAACAATATAACACTGTAATTGTTGAATAGATATTTTGTTCTCCCAATTCCAGATTTGTGGCCATATGCACATTTCTCACCCATTGGAATCCAAATGCTTAAGAACAAAGGCATTATATCAGATAAAAAACCAGGCCAATGTCTAGTCCGCACAACTTTTTTTTCCTTTTACTAAATTTGGCAATCAAGCAGAAAAATGTTTATCTTACGGGGTATTACTTAGTCTTCTTTATTTGTGCAAGAGAGGATAAAGCTAAGATAAACTCTCCAACATGTTCACCTTCTGTGTTTGTAGGGGGTATGGGGGAGTGTGGTGTGATGTGGTGTGTGTTCTGTGTTGAGTGTATGCACATGTCTGTGGCCTTGAAGGCCAGAAAATGGTATCAGATCCCCTGGAGCTGGAATTACCCTGTGTACATGCTGGAAATAAAACCTGGGTCCTCTGTAAGAACAGCAAGAGCTAAGCATCTCTCCAGCACCATACTCACTTTTTCTTTTTTTTTTGAAACAAGATCACATTATGTGTGAGAAATGTGCAATGTGCAATAGCAGTGGTATTGACTACTTGTGTATATACAGAGGCACACAGAAAGGTAAAATTGTGGACAGATTTAAATCACTAAGTGTGAAGTGTAGCCCAGCTCTTAAGCATTCATTGATGATCTGTTAAAAGGATTGATGGTGTTTTAAGACTGTTGGCATGTGATTTTGGGAATTATGAAATGATGTGGACCCTTTGATAAGTGGTAATGATGGGAAACAAAAGGAAGGACAGATGAGAGATCCTATGGAAGATTCAGTTGGACTTCACAATTAATTAGAGGTGACGAGAGGAGTTTATGATAATTGTTCATTAAAAGAAATGTGGGTGGGAAACTGGAAAGCTTGATTAAAAGTTTCTAATATGACCCACGGTACACAAAGGATTGTTTTGCATGTAAGCCACTTACTAAATTTCTTGTTTATTATTTCAACTGTCATGTAAATGTATTGCCCCACCATTATTCATGGAAAATGTTGAGAAAGCTCCTCAAGCTCACTGTGTCTTGGGTACTTTCCTAGCTGCTGTAGTTGCTAAAAGATGGGCCTTGCCCTCAGAGAGCTCACACTACTAACCTTACCTGGTGTTGTAGTTGCAGAGCTTTATTCCTTTATAATCAAATATCTCATTGTTGAATGAACAAAACATGAAAAACCTTATTCCCGTGGGTATGGTAAAGGCTTGTTCTTCAAAGGGGTGAAAAGAAAAGAAAAGAAGGTCATTCTTAGAGCACAGATACATAGAGTAAACAAATACACAACACCTGTGGGAGTAAAATGTCACTGAAGGGAGCATAGCAGAAGCAGCTCGGTAACGGGGAGTCAGAGGGTGCTCAAATTTCAGAAAGCTCAGAAAACTGAGCTAAATACGCTGTAGCTGTCGAGGCCTTGAAGGAGAGGGATCCTCTAATTTTAATGGAACAGATAAACATTTTAGAACTGCTAATTAAGATTCCTTTCCCTGTATTTTACATATAGGTGTATGTTGTTGGAGGCTATGATGGACAAAACAGACTAAGCAGTGTAGAGTGCTATGATTCCTTTTCAAATCGTTGGACAGAAGTTGCTCCACTTAAGGAAGCAGTGAGCTCTCCTGCAGTGACAAGCTGCATAGGGAAATTGTTTGTGATCGGTGGAGGGCCTGATGATAATACTTGTTCTGATAAGGTAAGCCATGTGCTCTGAGAAACTACTGGTGCTCTGCACAACAGCGAGAGACCGGTGGCCTGTTGAGTATGTAGATAGCTAGGTCACTAAGTGAGCAGGAGCTCTACAAACTCTCTGGTATCCTGGTTTTTGAGGGGAAAAGCATAAATTTCAAGTTGTCACAGTGATTATACACTCACTATAATGTAGCCAGTAATTTGCTATGTGTAACAAGTGTGATTAAACCTTCCTGAAATGAGGCTAATCTGGGTTAAAACTTTACTGCCATCTACAGGATTTAAAACTTACATGCAACACACACAGAAAGTTAATGAGCACTAGTTAATTAGACTGCTTCCAACTAGGTCGTTTTTTAAAACCTTTGAAGGAAACCAGGTGGTGGTGGCACACGCCTTTAATCCCAGCACTTGGGAGGCAGAAGCAGGAGAATCTCTGAATTCAAGGCCAGCCTGCCTGGTCTACAAAGCAAGTTTTGGGACACAGAGAAACCCTGTCTTTAAAAAACAAAAACAAATTAAAAAAAAAAAACCTTTGAAGGATTTCTTTTTACAACAAAGAAAAGAGGAAAGACTGCCTTTATAGTGTGAATTGAGGATGGCCCAATGTGGCTGCAGTTCATCCAACTCTGGGACAGAAGAACATGTGCCATCCTGCCATTTCAGTAGACATCATGTTTATTCTGGGGGAAGAGTATCCAATGGCTAATTGGTTTAGCAGTGATAATGGAATTTTTCAGTCAGTTAATATTCTCTTACTTAAATGTTAATATAACATCAGATGTTATGATGCCAGTGAGTTGGCTCAGTAAAGGTGCTTCCCACCAAAATTGATGATTGAATTTCAACCCCCAGATCTACAATAGAAGGGCAGCACCAACTCTGCAAGTTGTCCTCTGACCGCCACATGGGCACTGTGCTGATAAACATATTAAGTTACCTAAAGGTTGTTTTTCAAAACAAAACAAAACAAATCCCAGTTGTTCGGTTTTACCAGTGAAGACTCAGGAGCCAGATGTTGGGGTGAAAACCTGTGAGCTCAGAGAGGCAGAGAAAGCACCCAGCTGACCTTCCTACTCCACTGACATCCCTAAGGAAAAGTCTCTTTCTCCTCCACGCTGTCTTAAATGCCTTTCAACTCAGTGTCCCTCTTTTCTGTTTACTTTTGTTCACTCCCTCTTTTCTGTTTACTTTTGTTCACTCCCTCTTGGCTGGTTGCTTGCTCTCCCTCTTCACCTGTGGTTGACTGTATTTAACTCTTGGAGTAAAGGTGTGTGCAGGCTGAGTACACCACAATTAGAAACAGGTCTTAGTTCGCAATCTTTAGGGTTCACAATGTCATCAAATATCCTGCAACAGTTAACTATTTACAGTTCATTGACAGTCATGCTAACTAAAAATACACTAAATTGAGGTTGCCTGGTGTTTTTTTTTTTGAGGTAAGGACTTCTTAAAAGCATAAAGAAATTATATTTACATTGAGACATGATTAACTTACATAAAGCAGATTTCAGAAAAACGTAAGAATTATAACTTTAGTGTACATGAGTAAACCTGGAGGCTATTCGTCTTGGAAATAATCTGTATTTTGTTACTATCTTTTGCTTGATGGTAATAAATTAGCCTTTCTTTGGGGATTTTTTTTTTCCAAACAAAGGAGTTTTATCTTTGACCAAAAAACAGGAGTTTTCTTTCTTTTTTTTTTTTTTTTTTAAAGATTTATTATGTATACAGCATTCTGTCTGCAGGTATATCTAAAGGCCAGAAGAGGGCACCAGATTTCATTATGGATGGTTGTGAGCCATCATGTGGTTGCTGGGAATTGAACTCATGACCTCTGGAAGAGCAGCCAGTGCTCTTAACCGCTGAGCCATCTCTCCAGCCCAGGAGTTTTCTTAATTCATAGATTTTATTAATCAGAGTAACTTCATTTCTTTGAATTAACAGAATTACATTTTTTTGTTTTGTTTCTTGAGACAGGGTTTCTCCCTGTAACAGCCCAGGCTGTCCTGGACTCTCTTTGTAGACCAGGCTGGGCTCAAAGTCCTGATTAAAGACATGGGATTTTGTTTTTAACCATGTTTCTATATATTGACAGATGTTTTAAAACACATTTGCATATTTGTTTAGACATTTTACTCCATATTTTTCTGTATTATTAGGTTCAATCCTATGATCCCGAAACCAATTCTTGGCTACTTCGTGCAGCTATCCCAATCGCCAAGAGGTGCATAACAGCCGTCTCTTTAAACAACTTGATCTATGTTGCTGGCGGACTGACCAAGGCAGTGTATTGCTATGATCCTGTTGAAGACTACTGGATGCATGTACAAAACACGTTCAGCCGACAGGTAAGGGCACAAGTAGTCCAAACAAAAGTTTAAGAGGAAGCCGGGTGTGGTGGTGCACGCCTTTAATCCCAGCACTCGGGAGGCAGAGGCAGGAACTCTGTGAGTTCGAGGCCAGCCTGGTGTACAAAGTGAGTCCAGGACAGTCAAGGATACACAGAGAAACCCTGTCTCGAAAAACCTAAAAAAAAAGTTAAGAGGAAACAAATGATGTGATTATTTACTGGAATTTCACTTTTCAAATATTTCATAAATTTTTAAACTCCCTCCCAAGGAATTGTTTTTTATTCTTTTTAAAATATTTCTGTGGTACTAGTTATTGGATCCAGAGCCCCATAAACACTAGGTAAACACTGAACTATGTGCTCTGCCCCAAGGAATCGCTTTAGCGAATTAACTTCGTTTTTATTCAACCCAACACCAAGTATCCATTGTATTTAGGCTTTTGATTTTAAAAATTCAACCTTTACCTTTTTCAGAACCTTGTTCCAATCTTCCTGCCCTTTCGTCCTCTTTCGTATTTCAGTAGAGTAGAAGATGGCCTCTGTTTATAGGCTTGTTGGTTGTTTTGTTGTAAAGGAGATGGTTGTGCTTAGCATCATCCACACGGTCCACCTAAAGCTCCAACTCCCCCTTTATCTCTGCTGTTCCAGAAAGGCTCCCAGCTCCCAGGGTCTTGGTTCTGCTCACCTTCCTTTTACTACCAAAATGCTGCTTCTAATGTTAGAATTCGGTCTCTTCTCACATCACTACAGATGATGGAGAGGGAGAGAGAGCGAGCACATCGACAAGCACATTATCATGTGCACCGGAATGTGGGTGCCAAGAGAGACCAGAAGGGGGTGCCAGCTCTGTAGCTTCAGTTTGTAAGCTTCAACTTACAGCCACCTGATACAGGTGCATGGAACAATGCTCTAGTCCCATGCAAATGAAACAAGTGCTCTTTCCCCAGCCAGCCATCCTCCAGTCTGCACTCCCAAAGTGTATTCGTTCCATCTACCCTTCCTTCCTTCCTGTCTGTCTTAATCTGTTTAATTGGTTAGCTAGATTTTGCCTTTCTTTTCCTTCCTCCCTCCCTCCCTCCCTCCCTTTCTCTTTTTTTTTTTTTTTTTTTTTTTTTTTTACACAGAGTCTCACTATGTCGCCCTGGCTAGCTGGCTTGGAATTCACAGATCTGCTTTCCTCTCCCTCCTCAGTGCTGAGCTTCAGATGTGCAGCATGCCCAGTCTCCAAAGACACACTCATAAGGTCACCAGTAGCCATCTCTTTGGTTGTTTTCACAGTCTTATTGTTTTCCACTCAGTCTTTAAATGATTGTGGCTTAGGCCTCTTCCCCTGATGTAAGTCTAGTTTACTCCTGAGTTACTTCACTTGCTGCTCAGGACTAACCCTGTTCCAAATGCCTGTTTTCCCCCTGCTGGGTGTGCTCCAAGGTGTCAGACTTAGTGACATCTGTCTGCTTCTCTATCTCGATGTCCCAGAAGCCCTACTAGATTTTTTTCACTGTCTCTAAAAGAGTGAATCTCACACCCTGTCCTTAGAGTCCTGTCCTCTAACTAGTCCAAATTCTCTAAACAGTTTGCTACCAGTTACTTTCCAAAAAATTTGATATCTCTCCTTGATAAACAGCCTACTGAACAAATTGTAAAACTCAGTGCTTTGATCTAGACCTTGTGTTGTCTTGTCTTTGCTTTCTTTTTCACTTGCTCTTAGCCAAAGACCAAGAAGTGACTGCTTTGCTTTTTCTTTCTTTTTTTCTCGAGACAGGCTGTCTCTGTGTAGCCCTGGCTGTCCTGGAACTCACTCTGTAGACCAGGCTGGCCTCAAACTCAGAGATCTGCCTGCCTCTGCCTCCCAAGTGCTGGGATTAAAGTTGAGCACCAACACCACCAAGCTGATTGCTTGGGTTTTGAGGGTTTTTTTTTTTGTTTTGGTTTGGTTTTTTTCGTTTTTCATTTTCTATAACTTTATTCCAGGTATATTAAGTGATATTTTTACTTTCATACAAATTGTATGCAATTTTGTGTTGGTTCATGCTGATCCTTTAGCCTGTGATGCATGCCTTTTTTACTTTCTGTGTTTGTAATTCCATTCATCTTTCAGCAACAAGCACAGGTTACCTTGGTCAGAACTGATCTTTTTCCTGTTTTTGTAGCATTCACACTTTGAGAATAGCAGTTGCATTACCCCTTAAAGTTTTTGCTTGTTTCATTTTATTTTGTTGGTTGGTTGATTCTGGTTTTTTGAGACTGGTTCTCAAGTAGCTGGAACTAGCATTGAACTCTTGATCCTCCTCCCTCCACCTCCAAAAGGGCTGGGATTACAGATGTGCACTTCAGTGCCAGGGTCTCTTATGAGTTTAGGATTTGGGGGGAGGGAGTTGGTGGGGTTTTTGTTTGTTTGTTACTTTGGGTTTTGGAGGCAGGGTCTCTGCATAGCCCTGGCTGTCCTGAAACTCGCTCTATAGTCGAGGCTGGCCTTGAACTCAGAGAGATTGGCCTGTCTCTGCCTCCTGATTGCTGGAATTAAAGGCATGTGCCACCACTGACTAGCTATGTTTTGTTTTGTTTTAACATTTGTGTGTGTGTGTGTGTGTGTGTGTGTGTGTGTGTGTGTGTGTGTGTGTGTG
>CAJQZJ010034382.1:1353807-1371855 GCA_907164525.1 Lophiomys imhausi
GTGTGTGTGTGTGTGTGTGTGTGTGTGTGTGTGTGTGTGTGTGTGTGACAGCACATGTGGAAATAACCTGCAGGATTCCACTATGTGGGTACTGAAATGGAACACAGAAGTTGTCAGGATTGGTAGCAAGCATCTTTCACCTAGAAAGTCATCTACCAAGTCCCCCTTATGGTTTGTGTATGTTTGTTGGGGGTGGGGAGCGTGCCTGTGTGTGTAGGGGGGGTGTTTGCCATGTGTTTGAGTGCCCCCAGATACCAGAAAAGAATGTTGGATCCCCTGGAATGGCTGCTGAGAACTGCATGTGTATCCTCTGGAACAGTATAGCAAATACTCTAACAATTAAACCATCCCTTTACCCTGCCCTGGATTATTTTCGGTTTGTTTGTTTCTTTTTAGATTTTATTTTCATTTCTAGGTCTGTGTGAGTGTATCCCACATGTACTCAGGTGCCCTTGGAGACCAGAAGAGGGCATCAGTCCTCCTGGAGCTGGAGTCACAGGCAGTTGAACTGCCCGACTTGGGTGCTGGGAACTGAAAGTGGGTCCTCTAGAAGAACAGCAAATGCTCTTAAGCACTGAGCCATCCATCTCCAGCCCCTGCCCTGGTTTGGGGGTTTTCAAGACAGGGTTTCTCTATATAACAGAGCCCTGGCTGTCCTGGCCTTGCTTTGTAGGCCAGGCTAGTCTTGACCTCACAGAGATCTGCCTGCCTCTGCCTCCTGAGTGCTGGTATTAAAGGCATGTACTACCGTTCCTGGCCCTGCCCTAGGTTTTTAAATGTTTAGTTGAATAAGTGATTCATTTCCTGTATATCTTGCATGTATTCATGGTACAATGTGTTGCTGATAGTGAACAACTGAAGTAAAGTAGCCTGACCACAATTACCACAGTGGGAGAGAGCAGAGCCTTCAGCTTGTCCTCTATCATCCCACATATGCACATAGCTGGCGCACAGAAAATGTAATATTTTTTTTAAATTAAAGCATTCTTAAGTCAGTGATGAATATTTCTTCTCCTTCTTCAGTACATCAAGCATTTAAACTGTCGTTAGTGTTTAGAATAATTCTATGAGGATAAATCTGAAAGCAGGTTTGTAATGTCTGTACTTGTTGCCGTTACTGAGAAAGAAGGATTATTGGCAGTTCAAGGCCATCCTGGGCTACAGACTAGTAAGATTCAGCATTTTTGTTTTTAAAGACTCATCTTTATAAGAATATTTCTTTTGCCTAGTGATTATTTATACACAAATACAGTTTGGCCAGACATCGCCTTATGTAGAATAAACTAGAACGCATTAGTAGATTTCTCTGTCCCAGCAGGACTCCAATAATGGGTTTTGTTACTTCGATTAGAACCTGTTTGTCATTCATTTTTTTCAATTCAGCCTCTGTAAAGAGACCGATGTCCCTGTCCCTTGGTCATGTGGTGACAATAGTACATTTCCTGCATTATAATAAGCTATTTAAAGCCTTGTCGGTCCTCTGCGCCCTTCACGTCTTGGCCTGTGGTACTATCCGTGCATCTTAGTGCTTCAGGCATGTAAATGTCAGCACTCATCCATACAACAGGAGTCGGGCAAACGGTAGCTTAGCGTATATTACATTTTCCTTTCTTGTACTGTGTTAAAGCATGTTGTTGTTTTTTCAGTTTATTGTCAAATCCTTTATCTTCAATAGTTAATTTTTTTTATGTATTTGGTTGAACAGGAAAACTGTGGTATGTCTGTGTGTAATGGTAAGATCTATATCCTGGGTGGAAGACGGGAAAATGGAGAAGCCACAGACACTATTCTGTGTTACGATCCTGCGACAAGTATCCTCACAGGGGTAGCGGCAATGCCCAGACCAGTGTCCTATCATGGCTGTGTGACTATTCATAGATACAATGAGAAATGCTTTAAGCTCTAAACCCAGGATACCTCACAAAAGAAGTCACGCCAATCCAAGAGGAAAATTGTTTTAAAAGCTGCGAAATGAGAACTTGAATGCATCTCCTTTGTGCCATATGCAAAAAGAAGAAAAGAAATAATCCTGATGCCTTTCTGCCCAAAATATCAATATTTCAAGCAGTAATAAATCCTTCACTGTACTTGGAGGTGGGGAGGTTAAAATAATGGTGGTTAAAGCCAGGCCAGCACACGCACGCCTTTAATCCCAGTGCCCAGAAGGCAAAGCAGGTGGATTTCTCTCGAGTTGGAGCCAGCCTGTGTAACAAGTTATGCATAACATGTTGTAGGCCAGGAAGGGCTGCACCATAATTTAAAGAATAATTTGGCCTATCAATATACTTTTGCATCTTTGAGAAACTATTGGGGTAGGGAATAGCACGCAGCTATAAACTTCTTCGGGATTTGTGAACTGTCTTAGGAATGTTTCTGTTTTTGTCAATTATGTAGAGAAAACTGCATGACTGAATCTTCATTTAGGTTGAATTGCCTGATGTTAAGAATGCTTAGAATTCATTGTGAGAGAAAGAAATAAGTTTTAAACATCCCTGTCACTGGTTTTATCCATACTGGTTAATTTCATTGAAAGATTTTGTTTTTGTTTTTTTGTTTGTTTTTTTCTTATTTGTAAAAATCTAGTGATAATTTAGCTACCATAAAATACCAAATTTTATGGCCTTATAGACTGTTCTCTGATACTAAATACTTTTTGTGAGTTTATGTAGGAGATATAAAAGTAAGGAAATTTAAGTTATATATTATTCCCTAAGGAAAAAAATTAAAATAACTATGGAAGAAAAATATGTGATCCACTTTGGTTCTCAGGATATTTAATGAATCATCTGTGAGTTCACTAAAGAAGTTCTTAGCCGGGCGGTGGTGGCGCACGCCTTTAATCCCAGCACTTGGGAGGCAGAGGCAGGCGGATCTTTGTGAGTTCGAGGCCAGCCTGGTCTATAAAGCGAGTCCAGGACAGCCAAAGCTGTTAAACAGAGAAACCCTGTCTTGAAAAACCAAAAAAAAAAAAAAAAAAAAAGAAGTTCTTCCCTGCCGGGCATGGTGGCACATGCCTTTAATCCCAGCACTTGGGAAGCAGAGGCAGCGTGGATCTCTGAGTTTGAGACCAGCCTGGTCTACAGAGTGAGTACAGGACAGCCAGAGCTACACAGAGAAACCCTGTCTTGAAAAACGAAAACAAAAAACCTGAAGTTCTTCCCTTGAAACTAACAGAGTAGTTGAATCCCTTTTACAGGGCCAGGCAAGTAGTAGACACCTTTAGCCGGGGTTTGTAGCCCAGGTATATAGTAGACGCCTGTGTCCAGGATAGAGAAGGTGCATCAGAGAAACCAAATTTGGGCTGAAGAGATGGCTCAGTGTTTAAGAATACTTAACTGCTCTTGCAGAGAACCTGGGTTTGGCTGCTCACAAAGGCCTGTAATTCTAGTTCCAGGGAATCCAGCACCATCTGGCCTCCCTTGGCACCTGCAGTCATGTGGTTACACACAAATTCACACAGGCACACATGTATGTAAAAGAAATAAATATTAAGGAAACAAAAATGCATCTTGTAATAAATACTGATGTAAAGAAAACAAGAACAGGTTTGCTCCTGCCAGCCCAGCAGAGTTTGACCTTACTAGTGTGATGAGGACCTCTCCGCTGCCCTGTAAGCAGGTATCATTCTAGGAATGTGTACTGATAGCTACAGCAGAAGCCACTTTTCTCAATGGGGTCACTTATTTGTAAGTTAGTTCTCAGCCACTCTGGCCATCAGCAGTTCCAGTCTTTGGAGAAAAATCCCTTTATTGGGAGCCCTTGTATAAAATATTGATCAATATTTTCAACTTTTTATTAATTTTTTTCCTCTAGGTTTTTCACCTCTATTTTGTAAAGCTTACCAATTTTTAAAAAGAAATGTGATTTTTTTTTCTTAGTAATATAAGTGGATACAGCAGGAACTAGCATGACTAATTATTGTAACTTCTGTGTGGATAGATAACGATTTACAATACTGTAGACTGGAGCAGGTAGCTTCCTGTGTTTAACTTCCAGTCACCATTGTCTCACACTACAATATACTCGTTGTCAAGATGATGATCGTGTTGTTAGGTTTCTATTAAGACAGTTGTCAAAAGTGTAGCATTGGCAAACTTTTTCATCTCAGGATAATCTAAACATTTCTTAAGAGTCATGGTTAATTGGAAACTAAATTCTGAGAAAATGCTAAAAAAATACACTTATGAAATTGTTTTCAAGTCATAAATTTTAAATGGTCTAACTGATAACTATAGAAGCAATTCAGAAAACAATTACCTGTCAGTTGAAAGACAGCTATATATACAACCGAGGGTATTTGTACTGTAATTTTATAGTAAATATCTACATTACACTTTTGTTAGATAATGGAAACTGTTTAGTTCAGAAATTTTTAACAGTGAAGTGTGTGAACAAAGGTATTTTGTAAATGCTTAGGAATCTACAAAGGGTAATTGTTATTCTCATGTATATTTGTAAGATCATGTCCATTCATAAATGTCATATAAAAGACTTGCTCAAACTAAATTTGTATTTTGGTACTTTTGTCTATTGTAAAGGTATTATCTACATGTATTTTGTAATGTTTATATTTCATATATTCTTGTGTTTATTATAGTAAATTGGAAAAAATCCTGAAAATTGAAATTTGTTTAAACAAATTAGTTTTTCTTCATGCAATTTATAACCACATAAATTCAGTAGTTGCAAATTATATTAAAGATTACCAGAAAGTATCTTGAATCCTAGAAATTAACTTTTTAAAGCTACCCAACTGATATTTTAGCTGCCTTTAATTACTTATTTTTCTTACTAATTATTGGTAAATAATGGTGGCAAGCCATGGTTTAGACAAATAATTTTAGGGTATAATTAGTACATTAAAAGGGATATATCTCAACCATTGGTGTCAGACTACATTCATCCTGTCATCCTATAAGTGGCAGATTTTCTTTTGACAGGTGATGTCCGTATGAGCCTCTAAGTTAGTATGTACATGAGTTAGTTATATGTAGATAGTATGGTTGTAGGCTATATTACAAACACCCAATGATTTTTTAACTTAATTGTCAGAAATATATATCAAATAAAAATTATTTCATCATATTAAATTCAATTGCATAAGACTAAATTTAGACATTTTTAGAGTACTCTTTATTATTGAGACAGGCTCTCTGTAGCTTATGCTAGCCTCAAACTCCTGGCAATTCTTTGCCTTTGGAGTGCTGCAGTTAGAAGTGGAAGCCAGCACCGGTTTTCTAGAATAATCATTTCATCTGAAAGTTTTACATGGTCAGAAGGCAGACCTGGAGAGAAGTTTGCAATGCCAGTTGTGATCGTTCAGTTAGAAAGAACAGGAAGGCATGTTTTGTGGATGGACAGAAAATTACAGTTGGTTTTTGTGTTTATTTTTTATGAACTTGAATCTTTTCCAAGTCTTCCTCGTGTATGGGACAAGGCGGCCTGACTTCCTCCTTTTCTACTGTATTGTCCCCACTGACTTTACTAACATATATGAATTGGACTTTCAGTAGCTGTTTTTCATAGATGATTGAGATCCAGGTGTTTACTCCATTTGAATCAGGGTTTAAAAGACGAAAATGCTCAGGGAGGGCGTTAGCTTGTCACTGTTGATTATTTGGGGTGTGCAAAGTGCTTTCACTTGTACCATTCAGTTGATGACTCTAGACTAAAATCTTTTGGAAGCTTCATACATGGCAGTGGTTCACATTCATTGTACTTAGGAAGATGACTATGCTCTGTGAATAGATACATTCTCCTGGTGAATATGAATTGTTTATGTATCTGTTTTCAGACTCCCATTTTGAAACTCAGGAAAGACAAATGTAGTTTTTCTACTTTTGTCAGTGTCCAAACCAGGTGTGTGCTGCTTTTTCCTAATCTGACAATAAATGTTTAAAAAAAAAAAACTCTGAGAGCCCTTACACAAAAAGAGGGAGGAGGCTGAAATATTTGTGTGTGCCTTTAACATCTTGAGATTTATATGTGAAAAGGATACATACCCCAGACTTTATGTGGTACCAAGTGATAAGATAATGTCTATAGGTTTCCTGTGGACTGCTTTGTTTCATAGTTAACTCAAGACATTACTAGTTAATGATTTGGCCTTGCTAGACTTGCTAAACTTAGTGGTGCACAGCTGAGTGTGGTGGCACTCAGTAATTCCAGCCCTCAGGAGGTGGGGGCAGGAGGATCAGTAGAGTTCGAGGATGGCAATGGCTACATAGCCAGTTTGAGGCCAGACTTGGCCACATGAAATCTCATATCAAAAATAGCAATGGAATTGGTTGAGATTATGTAGAAAGCTAGAATTATGTCACGTCACCATTATTATGTTAGGTAAATAAATAATTCACCGTAACACATAATGAGAATTAAGCAGTTTGGCTGACCTGTTAGGCAATAGGTTTAACTAGCTAAACATGCTTACCGCCACATCTAATGCTAGGCATCAGACACCACTCCCAAGAGTGTAAACTAATAATACCAGAGATGTTTCAAATTATCTTAGACACTTTAAAGTGTTTTATTTGTAAGCCAGCTGGAGAGATGGCTCAGTGGTTAAGAGCATTAGCACTTGCTGCTCTTGCAGAGGGTCTGAGTTGGGTTCCAAGCACCTTCATGGTGGCTAGCCCATGTCTGTAACTTCAGGTCCTGGAGTTCCAATACCCTCTGGCCTCCACAGGCACCAGGCACACGTGATGCACATATATTATATGCAAACAGTCACAGTGCAGGCAAAACACTCACACACATAAAAATAAATGGAGAATTTCATTAAAGTGCTGTATAGGAATGTTCACACTTGTGTTATTGCCTTAAATATTAAACTCATGTAATGCTAAAAGTGATGTTTTTAGAAAGTGAAGTCAAACTTTCTATATTGTTCCAAAGAAGTTTTATTTTGATGTTTGTGCCTTAAGCTACCTAGTGTCATTTCAGTCTGATACACCTCAGCATACATAGACTTCATATCTACTTCCTTTGTAGTTAAATGTTTTTTGTGTTTTAGTTTGGGTTTTTGAGGGTCTCGTTTGGTTTTATATGACCCTTTTGAGTCAGGGTCATATATACAGCCCCGACAGGCATAGATTGAGTCAGGGTCATATGTAGCCCAGGCTGTCCTAGAACTCTGTTTTGCTAAAGATGATCTTGAACTCCCAACTGTTCTGGCTGTGTGGACTTTTGTCTGGAGAGTGGATGGGTTTGTTGGTTGTTCAGTCAGGTTGGTTTTATGTGCTGTGGCTAACCTGAAACTCAGTAGGTGGCCAGGCTGGCCTTCAGCTGGTGACAGCCCTTCTGCCTCTGTCCCTGAGTGCTAAGATTACAGGTTTGGGCCACCACTCCCAGCTGTTCTGAAATGCTTTCATGAGTACCAGTTGTTGTAGTTGCTTGGCAGAAAGAGAATGATAAATAAGGTTGTTGCTTGGAGTTTTACATTTTTAACTTTTGGTACCTAGGTGCTTTTTAAAATACTCAGATAAATACCCATTAAGCTCTCATAAAGGTCATTTGAAATATTTAATAGTGACAAAGGTATGTGTAGTTATTTCTGTTATGTCCTTGTATCAATAAGTAGTTCTGCTCTAGGCTTTTTCTTGAGAAAAAGACTCACTCCTTCGGTATGTGAGTCTCCAGAGCTCTCTGAGGCAAGGCTTTCAGAACGGGACAAGTGTGATATGCTTTACCATACTGCTACACACCTATTGCTCCTAGTTTCAATCTTCACAGTGAAAAAAGAATGCTTTCTGTGTCCGTGTTCCCAGTTCAGCTGCCGTACATTAAGGCTTATGTTTTTAATTGCACTTCCTCAATAGTTTAAATTTTTAAAAGTTGTATCTAATGTCTTTTAAACATTACTTGACTATATGGTTACATTAAATTCTGTTTACCAAAAATCTGATGAGTTTTAAGTTTGTTTTGTTTTAATACACCTAAGTGATTGCGTATAAAGGGACAAGGGGAAAATCATGTTTATATTCACCAGAATAACCCTAAAGTATCTCAGAACATAAATGATTTGAGGAAATAAAATAGTAAATTGTGGAAAGGAAATGGTGGCCAACAAGAATACTAAAGTTGATGTGTGTTGAGCCTGATTCCCCGTGTACAGTGTTGAGGTGAAACCACTTGTATGAAACAGAGCTGGGTTTAATAAAAGCATGTTAATATAGCCTCCCTGTGAAGTTTTAAGAGAAAGGCACTCAGAAGGCAGGACACAGACACACCCAAAGGCATGAGTGCTGACTTCTTGAAGAGTTAACCTGAGTACCTATGGAAGGCAGAAAAGGATATTAGATCCCCTGGAACTTGAATTATAATTGTAGGATGCCTTGTGCAGCCAGGGTACCAAATCTCAATCTTTGAGAGGTGGGAAGTTTTCAGAAATGAAGGTGTCTAACCTGTTTCTATTTTCTTCAGCTGTCTGAAGCCACGAGGCTCTCCTTTGTGAGGTAGAGTTCCTTCTACTCATATGCTTCAGGACTAGAGAAGTAACAAGATGCTTGACCCACCTCTATTATCTGAAAATGTGCACTTGGCTCTGCACTTCTTCTGGCTCCTTAGATTAAAGGACATGGGATTCCCTAGCACCCTCACACAACACCTTCTGAACCGTGAGGTCAGAGGGCACATGGAACTCTTGCTCCTGAGGCCATTCCACAAGCCTGCAACCCAGGCCCCCAGCACTCCACAGCACTGAACTCCCAGGCTGCACTGACTCTGGGGACACATGCACACACATACAAAAAAAAAAAAATGGACGAAAAATCATGACACTGAGCTGAGTAAGATCCATGAAAAACAAGGACTACTAAACATTGAAACAAATATTTGACTCGTGATTTCTTTTTGTTTTAGTTTTTTGAGACAAGGTTTCACTGTGTAGCCTTGGCTGTCCTGGACTCACTTTGTAGACCAGGCTGGCCTTAAACTCACAGAGATCCGCCTGCCTCTCTCCCTTGCCCTGCTCAGGTGATGTCTTAACGAACAAATTTACAATCAGTTGGGCAAATCTCAATGTAAAAAAAAAAAAAAAAACAAGAAAAGAAACATGAAAAGCCAAGAATGTCTCCTCCAGACATTACCAATCCCATTGTAATGACCACCAGTGAGACTGACTTAGATGAAATTTCAGACAAGGAATTGAAAAGAACAATTGTAAGTAATCTCAAAAAGGACATGAATGAATGATGAACAAAGTCAAAGAGGATCCGAATAATCACCCGAGTTCTAGGAAAACACAAGTGTGGTAACAGTTATTGGAAATTTAGTGTCTTTAAAACCCCAGTAATATTATAAGACTATGTTTTGTGTTAGTCCCAGGTGTGAGGACATGGAGCTGCTTCATAGCAGCTGACTATAACTAGCCTTGTGCTCTCTGTAGCAGATGCATGGTTTTGCCAGCTGCAGATAATTTTTTCGGTTGTGTGATTCTGGAGACCTTTCAGAGCGTAGAGCCCTGATAGGGGGTTGTTAATGGGTTGCTGTTGGTTGAGGTTAAGTATTTGTGCTCAAAGAAGAAAAAAAAGAAATTAGATATTTTGATATCAAAGATCAAATTTGCCTGAAGGAGCTCGATGCCCCTAATATGGAAGTAGTGTAATGATAATCCCCCCCCCCCCCCCCCGTTCCAACCCCTGACTTTGTTCAGGGACCTCCTTTCTTTTCTCTATATCCTTTTTTCTCTCATATCTAGTGTTAAGGGGTGAAAGGTAAGAAGAAAGAGGGTGGAGAAGGGTGGAAGAAAGAACCCACAAAGTCTCCAAATGCTGGCTATTCACAAGTAACTGAATGAAAAAAAAAAGGTAAATTCAATATGAAAACACAATTTGGCAAAGAAATAGAAAACAAACTGAAATGTAACTGGAAGAAAAATTCAATAAGCCAAATAAAAACTTAATGGAAAGCCACACCCTCAGAATGGATTATTTTGAAGACAGACTATCAAAGCTTGAGGACAAAGTACAGAAAGTAAGTCCTTGAGTTAAAGTCATTTTTTAGAAAATGAGCTGGAGAGATGGTTTAGTTCAGAGAGATGGTTAAGAGCTTTTGGTGCTTTTCCACAGGCCTGAGTTCAGTTCCTAGCATCCATGTTGGGTGGCCCCCACATACCTGTAATGCCAGCTACAAGGGATCCAGCACCCTCTCCTAGACATTGAACTCTGTGAGTACCTGCACTCACACATGAATACATTTTTAAAGTAAAGTATGGGGTCTGGAGAGATGACTCAGAGGTTAAGAGCACTGACTGCTATTCCAGAGGTTCTCAGTTCAATTCCCAGCAACCACATGGTGGCTCATAACTATCTATAGTGAGATCTGGTACCCTCTTCTGGCCTGCAAGCACACATGCAGACAGAACACTATATATAATAAATAAATCTTAAAGTATGAGTAGAGTATATAAGATCTATGTGATACTTTGAAAAGATCAAATTACAAATAAAAACTTAAAAACTATGAGTTATGGGATTAAAAATTCCATCCCAAAGGCATAGAAAATTTTTCAGTAAAAATATTAAATTCTGGGCCAGGCGTGGTGGCACATGCCTTTAATCCTGGCACTCTGGGAGGCAGAGGCAGATAAACTTTTGAGTTT
This sequence comes from Lophiomys imhausi, assembly GCA_907164525.1. Lineage (NCBI taxonomy): Eukaryota > Metazoa > Chordata > Mammalia > Rodentia > Muridae > Lophiomys > Lophiomys imhausi. The sequence continues at coordinate 1,364,408 of CAJQZJ010034382.1, forward strand.
GAGGCCAGCATGGTCTACAAATGTCTAAAAAAGTTCCAGGACATCCAGGACTGTTACACAGAGAAACCCTATCTCAGAGAGAGAGGAAAAAGAGGTATGGGGTGGAGAGATGGCTCATCAGTTAAGAGCACTAGCTGTTCTTCCAAAGGAACCAGGTTCAAATCCCAGCACCCACAGGCAGGGTCTGTCTGTAATTGCCAGGCATGGTGGTGCCCAAGTTTAATCCCAGCTCAGGAGGCAGGGGCAGGTGGATCTCTGTGAATTCAAGGCCAGCCTGGTCTACAAAATGAGACCAGGACAACCAGAGATACACAAAAGAAATCCTGTCTTGAAAAACTGGAAACAAACAAAAATCTTAAAATTTCCCAAATCTAAGGAAAGAAATGTCTATCAAAGTAAAGGTGAGCAAAACGTCAAATAGACTGAACCAGAAAAGAAATTGCCCATGTTATAGTATAATCAAAACACTACATATTTCAGGAAAAATAAGTGTACTCAAAGTGACAAGGGAAGGACTAACTCACATATAAAGGCAGGACATCAGAATAGTATCTGAATTTTCTATGGAAACACTAAAGCCAAAAGGGCGCAGAGGAATGCATTTCAAATTCTGAAAGATCACAATCGCCAAACTCAGACTACTGTATGTAGCAGGGCCCCAGACCTTAGCTCAACTGACTCTGTGGTGAAAGTACCATTCAGGCCATAAAACTCAGCACATAAACAACACCACCTGAAGCCAAAACTAAAGCAAAGACCTACTCCATCAAAATTCATAGTTAGGGGAAGGTCTGTAAATATACCAACCTTGCTTTTTGGCTTCTGTAGTTCCACTTGTGGGTAACTTCTTGTTAACTGAAGTTTGTTAACCTGGAATATGGTTTTTGTGCTTAAAAACTTACCCTGAACATGCAGCTGGGTGGCTAATAAAGACTGTCTAGTGGCTTAAACCCATGTCCAAGCAGTCTAGCCTTGTGGATAGCCCACAACACTATAGACTGTCAAACTATTTTCACAATGGAAGAAGGAAAACTTTCCATTCCAGAAGCAATCTAAACCAATTTATATCCAAAAGCCCACTCTAAAGAGAATACTTGAAATTGAAGTAGTACTTGAATAGGGACTCTAAAAGGGAATACTTGAAATTGAAGAGAATGATAAACACATCCAAGTCTTTACTGAAAAAACTTAAGATGCTAAGATATTTGTTATCCAAATAAAGACTGAGAAAACACCCAAAACCACAAAGTCAACAAAATGATAGGACAATATTTCAGTAATAACTCTGATTATCCAAGGTCTTAGTTCTCTAATCAAGAAATAAGATGCCAAAAAGAAAAAGAAATAAGATGCCTGGTGGTGGTGGCACATGTCTTTAATCCCAGCACTTGGGGGCAAAAGGCAGGCAGATCTCTTGAGTTCTAGGCCAGCCTGGTCTACAGAGTGAGTTCTAGGAAATTCAGGGCTACACAGAGAAACCTTGTCTTGACAAAAAAAAAAGTAAGAGATTGGATCATAAAACAGGGTCTCTGTTTTTTCATTCTCCAAGAAACATACTTCACCAAAGATAGACATGACCTTAGGGTAAAAGGAAGGACAAAGGTATTACTACAAATGCAACCAGAATAGATGCAGAAAAAATTTAAAGTCTCTACAATCAAATGAAAATAAAAACATAATTTCAACAGAGGCAGAAAAGGCTTATGATATATGATATAATCAACATCCCTTCATGATGAAAGTCCTTGAAGAGACTAAGGATGCATGAAACATAATAAAGGTAAATTACAAGTCTATTGGTGAGTGAGAAAAACTTGAGCGTTTCTACTAAAATCAAGAAACAAGACAAGGATATCCATTCTCTCCACTCCTTTTTAGTACAGTACTTGAAGTCTTAGCTAGAGCAACAAAAGAAGGAGATGAAAAAAGAGATACAAATAAAAAAGAAATCCAGGTATCTGTGTTTGCAAGTGATAAGATTCTACATATTAAAAATACTACCAGAAAATTATTGGAACTAAAAAACATTTCCAGTGAAGTGGCAGGCTACAAAATTACCATAGAAAAATCATTAGGTGCCAGATGTGGTGTGCGCACCCTTAAATCTTAGCACCCCAGAGGCAGAGGCAGGCCAGTTTCTGTGAATTTAAGATCAGCCCAGTCTACATTGAGAGTTCCAGGTTAGCTAGAGATAAGTAGCAAGAGCATGTCTCAAACAAAGAGACAGATCAGTACCCTTTTGTGCTGGCTGATCTTATGTCAACTGGAGACAAGCTACAGTCATCAGAGAGGGGGACCTCAACTGAGAAAAAAAAATGCCTCCAGAAGACTGAGCTATAAGCAGACAAACCTGTAGGACATCTTCTTTTGTTAAACCTGAAAATGTCCTGGAGAAAGACCAAATCCATGATTGTCTAATTAAAGCAAGCTTTATTTAATACAAGCCAGAAAAATGGACCCTGGCCAGGCCCATACCCACTATTCCCACAGAATGACCCTGAATTAGGTTAGACCCGTGCTTATAAAGGCAGAACCCACCAGGCTTCCCACCTTCACCCAGTCTGGGATAAGTATACATGCTGACATACTTCCTGCTGAAACGCCTCCCACAGAGGTGTGGTCAAGCACATCCTGTGAAGTTCGGGTGGCCAACCTTGTTTATTGAAGTGTAAGCACTGTGGCTTGTTATATGAAAAACAGCCCCCGCATTCCAGGGAGTTATCTGTCCTCGGGCAAGAGGTATGTTCAGGTAAACTTTAGCCCTCATTGATGGTGTAGTGTTATGCATTCTAAATGTTAATTAATTGGCCCTGCTTGCTGTTACATTGTCTCTGATTGGTAATTGCAGAACTATATGTTACTTGTGAGAAATTATATATTTTCAGAACAATGAGACCAGAGTCCAAAGAAGACAAGACAAGTAACCCAAATGATCCAGCTTCATAAACTGCCTCAAGAGCTGTTTCCTCAAAAATATGCATCAAGAACAACTTCAAACAGCTTGCTCAGATGGCCCAGCCTCAAAGACTGTTCCAGACAGGACTTCAATAAAGCCCTGAATTTTCCTACCAAAGTCCAGCTTCGAACTACAAACTGCTCAGGACATAAAATTGTTGAGCACATAGAGACTGGACAACAAATGTTACTATTAAATTGATTAACCATTTTTCCCATTTTATTTGGTACCCCAAACAGGTTTTCTGCATCCCGATTCAGCAGGAAGAAGTTTTAAGAGAGCAACGTCCCATTCCCAAAAAGTGGGCTGGATGATTCTTTGGTCATTTGATGTGTTATAAATGTTGTTTAGGGGTAATGATTACAAATTTTTATATGGTCTTGTTAAGCAAGGTATAGAAAGTTAGACTTGGAGATGTCTTTTTCTTTTCTCTATCCTTCTTTCTTATATAGGGAGAAAAGACTTGAAAAGAAAAAGAGGGGGAATATATGTATATAATATAGAAATGATAAGCTATAAGGATAGATTATTGAATCTGCTCTGAAAAACAAAACTATTGCTATTCTCATATAAGGTTATCTTTCGATACATTGGTATAGAATTTTGTATACCGATATAAAAATAAGGTTAAATTTTGATTCATTGGTATATAATTTTATATTTAGACACATGTGTATTTCAACTTATATGAGGTATTGTGCCTATACAAATCATTTAAAAGTACAGGTTTACTTCCGATTCTTTTATGGGTTGCTATTGCAATCTATTTAGGAGTCTGGGTAATACAGTTTGATTGCTGACCAGTCAAGCTCCTGGTCATATCAAATACTACTCTTAATTTATCACAAAATAGACTTAATAGGTTAAACAGATAGTAAATGCTTAAAATATATAGTTTGCTTGTTCAAAGATAGATAGATGATAGATAGATTTATAATAAATTGATAGATGTCTTCAAAACCCTCAGAGGCATACAGAAAATGGCATTTAAAGGTGTTTTTATTATTTTAAGAATTGTTTGACTTAAGACAGTCAGCTCCTGACAGCTCCCATTTGACTTGGAAGAAAGCCAATGAGCATCAAAAAGAAATCTCCCATCAGGAGATAATTCCTCAAAAAGAAATCTCCCATCAGGAGATAATTCCTCAAAAAGAATTCTCCCATCAGGAGATAATTCCTATTGGGCAAAAATGCCCCTGCTCTCTCAACAGTCTATATAGAGTCCAAAGATGGACCAGACCTTAAATGTAGGTAAGTTGATGTCCTGATTCTGCAGAGACAGAATGGGAAAATCCTTATTTCCTGCTGCACAATTTAGTCTGTGAAAAATGCTTGGCCAGAAGGCCAACAATGATGCTCCAATGATATCAAGAGATATTTGGAACTGTCTAGGGAACAAACTGTCATATTTCTTTTTAGAAGCTGCTCTCCTATGCTTCCTACTTACTCAAATAATAACTTTAATCTCTTCTTATGTCTTTGATGGGGTTGAAGGCATAATAGTTATAAAATTTAAATTGAACTTGAGTTGTTTAGGATTTGAAAGGATATTTTCAAGTCTAAATAAAAATTTTAGGTTTATAAATATAGGATATGATAGAAATTTTTTTTTCAGAACTTTAGACACACCAAGAGAGATGATTTTTTTTTCTTCTTCAAGATTGCCTAATACAAATAGGCTAAACATTATATGCATAACTTTTATATATGGTCTTCTTGATTGTTTCATATTTCTTCTTATTGTTTTTACTATATGAGTTAAAAATTTAGCCTTTTTGTTAGACAAAAGGAGGGAATTGATGGTGTAGTGTTAAACATTCTAAATGTTAATTAATTGGTCCTGCTTGCTGTCTGTTTCTTACATTGTCTCTGATTGGTTAAATAAAATGCTGAGATCTGAGATTGGGCAAAGACAGAGAAAGGTGGGACTTCCTGGGATTAGAACAGGAAGCCTGTGCTTTAGAGAGAGGATTAATTCATTTCAGCCAGGGAGCAGCAGGAAAGAGGACGTACACCATGGGTTAGAAAAAGGAACTTCATTCCACATGGCCAGGAACATCAGCATAGAGTGGAGAATGGCAGTCCAAGGGGACATATGTATATATGGGGTCATATTTGGGTAATAGAATTAAGAGCTAGCTAGGATGGGCTAGGATTGCACAATTCAGGCCTAGGCTTGTTAAAATCCACATGGTCTCTGTGTACTCCTTTATAATGGATGGTTAATGATTAGCCGCTGAACCAATTAAATATGATATAAATACTGGGTAAATAATTTAATTAGCCATAGTTTTTTACAGCTCACACTTGGGTGATCTATGGTAGGGCACAGCTCATTGTGGGCAGGAACATCCCTGGGTGGTACTGGGTTCTATAAGAAAGCAGGCTGAGGGCTGGAGAGATGGCTCAGCGGTTAAGAGCACTGGCTGCTCTTCCAGAGGTCATGAGTTCAATTCCCAGCAACCACATGGTGGCTCACAACCATCCATAATGAAATCTGGTGCCCTCTTCTGGCCTGCAGATACACCTGCAGACAGAACACTGTATACATAATAAATAAATCTTTAAAAAAAAAAAAAAGAAAGAAAGCAGGCTGAGCACACCTCTGGATCAAGCTAGTAAGCAGCACCCCACCATGGCCTGTGCGTTCCTCCCCAGTTTGAGTTCCTGACCTGACTTCCTTCAGTGATGAACAGTGATGTGGAAGCATAAGCCAAATACTTAGAGACAAGAACTGATGCAGAGGTCATGGGGGACTGCTGCTTTCTGGCTTACTCACCATTGCTTGTTCAGCCTACTTCTTTTTTTTAATATTTATTTATTACTTCAGGTTCCATCTCCACCACAGTGTCCTCTTTACACCCTCTCAATCCCACTCCCCCACCCTCTACCCCCTATCCCTTCCATCCCACTCCTCTGTAGTGGAGTGTCCCTACATATCAGTCCCCCACCCCAGTTCAGCAGTCATATGAGGGCCAAGGGCCTCCTCATACACTGGGGGCCTACAAGACAGCACCACTAGGGCAAAGTGTCTAATTGACAGTTAACAAAGTCTATGTTCCTGTTCCCTTTAGTACATTGGTTGTAGTATAGTTATCCTGTATTATATCAGCCTACTTCTTATAGCACCCAGGACCACCTACCCAGGAATGGTACTACTCACAGTGAGCTGAGCCCTCCCACATCAGTTTTCAATTAAGAAAATGGATGACAGGCTTGCCTACAGGCCAATCTGGTGGAGGGATTTTCTCAGTTAAGGTTCCCTATTCCAAAATGACTCTAGCTTGTATCAAGTTGTCATATTACTGACCAGCACACCATCCTACCAAAAACAATCAAAAGTTCAATGTGATCCCAATAAAAATTCCAGGAACATTCTTCAAAGAAACAGAAAAAAATTAAAATAAAAATTCATATGGGTACACAAAAGACCCTGCAGATCTCAAAGAATCCTGGGCAATATGAAGACATCACCATACCTAATTTAAAGTTACATTGTAGAGCTATAGTAATAAACACAGCACGGTACTTATAAAAATAATTATTTAGATCAATGGAATAGACTAGATGATTCTTACAAAAGTCAGTGCCACTACAGTCTCCTAGTTCTTTACAAAAAGGTAAAAACACATATGGGAAGACACCATCTTAAATTAATGGTACTAACCTGGCTATCCACATGTACAAAGATGAAATTGGATCCTGTAAGGGTCAAGGAACGGATTCCTGAACCCAAATGTGGGGTGACCCAGGAATCACCAGGAACTCGAGAACATTGCAAAACACAAGAGGATTTTATTATTCAGCATGCTGAGGTCGTCTTCAAAGCTTCTCCATGCAAGGAGAAGGAGGAGACCCTGAATTTCAGTTCAGGTTAAATACGTTTCAGCAAGGCAGAATCAAACATCATCAAGCAACAGTACTTTGATTGGCTAGCATAGGTGACCTAGGAAACAAGGTGGAGATTTCCAAACTCATGACCATTGGCAACCTGGGGTTTCTGTTGTTCTGGGAACCGGCCATAGCCAAGTAAGAACGTGGCCTCCCGGTAATGGTTAGGGCTTCTAGGGCAAGTTGACCTGCAGCTCAGGGCCTACTTAAAATTCCCAGGCTTCTGAAGCCTGGCTAAAGTTTGGTCAAGTGAGTTTGGTCCTAATAATCCTATCACTCAGCCAGCAAAAAAATCAACTCCAAGTAGATCAAAGAGCTCAACACAAAACCTGAAACTCCGAAACAGCTTGAGGTAAAAGCAGGGAGTACAGACAAGATATTAGGTAAGTAAGGACTTTCTGAAAAGGACTCTAGTATTCAGGGAGTACAGACAAGATATTAGGTAAGTAAGGACTTTCTGAAAAGGACTCTAGTGTTCAGGGAGTACAGACAAGATATTAGGTAAGTAAGGACTTTCTGAAAAGGACTCTAGTATTCAGGGAGTACAGACAAGATATTAGGTAAGTAAGGACTTTCTGAAAAGGACTCTAGTATTCAGGGA
>CAJQZJ010034382.1:1371865-1417468 GCA_907164525.1 Lophiomys imhausi
TATTAGGTAAGTAAGGACTTTCTGAAAAGGACTCTAGTATTCAGGGAATAAGACCAACAACCGACAAAGGGACTTAATGAAGTTAAAGCTGTCACATGAGCCAAAATGCAGTCTACAGAATGGAGAGAATAGAAATCTAACCAAGGATTAACATCTAGAGTATACAAAGTATTTTTAAAAACTAAACATCAAAACAACAACTAATGAATTAAAAAAATGGGCTTTGGGAATGAATAGAGAGCTCTTGAAACAAGAAAGACTAAAGGCTAATAAACAGTTTTTAAAAGTATTTCACAACATTACCTATCAGGGAAATGCGAATTAAAACATCTTTGAGAATTGGTGAGATGGTTTGGGGGTAAAGATGCTTTGAACTAAGTTCAGTACCTGGGACCACAAATGATACATGGAATCAACTGACTCCAGCAAGTTGTTCTCTGATCTCCACACCTGTGCAGTCATATACATACACATAAAACAAATACATAAATAAATAATACTTTTAAGATTCACTTTTGAGTTTGTCAATCCAGTCAGAATGAATAAAATGAAAAAATCAGATCACAGCAGATGTCAGTAGGGTTATAGGGGAGGGAAATACTTATTCACTGTTGTCTTGCTTGCAAACAACAAGCAACCACTAAGGAAATCAGTGTTGGGTGTCCTCAAAAAGTTAGAACTGAAACTAGAACTACTGAATGGCCTAGCTGTAGGCCTCTCCTGAGTGTATTCCCAAAGGACTCTGGATCCTGTCACAGAGAGTTACACATCCATGTTTATTGCTGCACTATTCCCAAAAGCAAGGAAAAGGGACCAGCCCAGATGTCCAATAACAGAAGAACATATATGGAAAATGTAGTTCATACATACAATGGAATTTCATCTAGCTGTCAAGAAAAATAAAATTATTAAGTTTGCAGGCAAGGGGGCTGGAGAGATGGGTCAGTGGTTAAGAGCACTGACTGCTCTTCCAAAGGTCCTGGGTTCAAATCCCAGCAGCCACATGGCAGTTCACAGCTGTCTGTAATTGTGGGGCATGGGGGTGCATGCCTTTAATCCCAGCACTCGGGAGGCAGAGGCAGGAGGATATCTGTGAGTTCAAGGTCAGCATGGTCTACAAAGTGAGTCCAGGACAGTCAGGGTTACACAGAGAAACCCTGTCTTGAAAAACCTAAAAAAAAAAAAAAAGTTTGCAGGTAAATGAATAGAATTGGAAAAAAATTATACTAAGTGAAGTAGCACAGAACCAGAAAGATAAACATTGTGCGGTCTGTCTTACATGTGGATACCCGCTTTGAATCTTTACATCTGTATGTTTAACCTGGGGTACTTGTAGAGGCCAGGAAACTGAAGTGGGCTCATTCTAGGGGAGTTGGGGGAGCTATTAGAGAGAGCATAAGTGATATGAAAGCAGAGACAGAGGAAATGCTAGGAATGGAAAGGTTTAAGTAGGGATTGTGGGGGGAGAATGAGGGAGACTAACAGAAACAAAGTATGTATGAAGAGACCCACTGCTTTGTAACCCAGTTAAAAAAGAGAAGTGTGTGTGTGTGTGTATTTACAAAAATAGCTAAAAGGAAGAGGTCCTGCATGGCTAGATAATGCTGCTTCTAGAAGCCATTATATATTAAACAGACATTCCAGAGATGGGGTATTTCCATATATGTTGTTGATCAGGGACATCCAGAAACACCCAAGTTAATACAGGCTCTTGCATGAATTCTTTTTGCAAGCCCACTAGAACCAGATGATAAGACCCTACTATTGTTGAATACACTGTACCCTTTGGATGCTAGATATAGAGAAGTCAAGGTTTAACTGAGCTGAGTGTTAAACCATGTTCCCAAAACAGTTCCACTAACGAGGGACCAAACATTCAAATATGTGAGCCAATGGGGAGCCCATGGGGACCACTGTCATTCAGTTTCATGAAATTGATTTCATAGGTGCTATGGAATGAAACTGGGGCCTCACACACATATTGTGTTGCATACACCCACCCCCATGAAACCTGTTGGCAATTTATATAGTGATGGAATGTGCTATGCAAGATTCTGGAAGAGAAGAGACCTCTCATTGGTGACCTTACTCTTCTATGAAACTTAAGATCATAATACCAACCTGGTGCATTAGTGGCATGAATGTTATGGGGGTGAGTTAGTCAGAGTTTGATAAAGGAACAGAACTGGCATAGGGGTGTGTATGTAGGAGATTTATTAGAGTGACTTACAGGCTGTGGTCTCATCGGGGTATCTCAACAATGGCTGTCTCCTGAGAGAAAGGCTAAGAATCTGGTAGTTGTTCAGTTCACAAAAATTTTCAAACTCTTCAATCTGGTGCTGGAGTAACAGAGGATCCTTAAAGAGCTGTGGGTCTTCAGACCACATTAGAATCTCAAAGGTAGGTTCTAATGCTGGCCAAGGAATGCTTCAGTAACAGGATAGGTGAAACTTGCCAGTAAGACTAAGGGCAAGCAGCAAAAAGCAAAAGCTTTCTTCTTCCATGCTCTTTTTTTGTGGGCTCCCACTAGGTGCAGTCCAGATTTAGGTTGGGTCTTCCCACCTCAAACAATCCAATTAAGAATAGCCTTCGTCTGGGTAGCCAGCCGCATGGGTTTTGGTTGAATACAGATGTGGTCAAGTTTACAACCAAGATTTGCCATCACAGTGGCTAACCAACTGTTCTTGGATTGGTAGGAGGAAACATGTGCCTGGTACAGTAGTAAACCCAGTCAGAAACTCATGGCTGGGGAGGCTACAAGCCCTAAAGGGGAACTTACTGTTTTGTAGCTGAATGGACATGGACCAAACTGCCTTCCAAATGTTTATGTTTATTCTCATAGACAAATGATACTCACAAGCTTAATCAGAGAAACTTTTTTTTGCGGTGGACAGTGGTGAATGCATAATCAAGGCTGTTCAAGGTGCTGAGAATAAGTGACGACTGAGCACTCGGTCCAAAGAGGGCATTTATACCACCCCCTTCAAAGCTCAGGTAGCATCCCAGATCATGATAGGGATGAGGGCTATGCAATGCTATCTTCAAAAAACTATTTTTTGAATATGTCTATTGTTGTCTGAGTCCACAAACCACCATGTATCTGAAGATTATCTTGAATCCTGATTGTACTGCCTCTACTTTCCAAGATCTGGGATTATAGGCATGTACTACAATATCTGAGTTTCTGGCAAAAGTGTGAATGGACTCCAACATGCTCATTCTGACCTTACTTTACCCTCTTTCTTCATGTCTTAGTTACTCTTCTCTTGCTGTGAAGAGACCATGACCAAGGCAACTTATAAAAGAGAGCATCTAACTACAGCCTTTGTGGGTTGAGGGCTTAGAGCATCTAACTACAGCCTTTGTGGGTTGAGGGCTTAGAGCATCTAACTACAGCCTTTGTGGGTTGAGGACTTAGAGCATCTAACTACAGCCTTTGTGGATTGAGGGCTTAGAGCATCTAACTACAGCCTTTGTGGGTTGGGGACTTAGAACATCTAACTACAGCCTTTGTGGGTTGGGGGCTTAACTCAGTGGTAGAGCCCTGGGTTTGATCCTCAGCTCAAAAAAAAAAAAAAGACAAAATAATTATAGGCTTGCTTACAGTTTCAGAGGTTAAGTCCATGACCATCATAGCGAGGAGCAAGGCAAAAAGCAGGGCAGGTGTGGCATTGGAGCAGCAGCTAAGATCTTACTTGAGAAACTTCAGAGCCCACCCCCAGTGACACATCTCCTCCAACATGGCCACACCACCTAATCCTTCCCAAACAGTTCCACCAACTAAGGAAGGAATATTTAAACATATGAGCCAATGGGGACTATTGTCCTTCAGTTTCATGAAATTGATTTCATAGGTGCTATGGAATGAACCCAGGGCCTCACACACCTATTGTGTTGCATACACCCACCCCATGAACTTCATTTTTATCTCCAAATTCCTCTGAATTTTCATTTCAGGCTCGAGGAAGCCTTTCTTCACCTATATTTAGATTAGATCCACTTTCCTTGTCAAATGGTAATTCTGTGGAGGCTGTTGCTTGTGCCTATAACCCTACCACCTGGGAGGCTAGGACAGCAAGAGTATGAGTTCAAGGCCAATGTGAGGTATAAAGCAAGAACCTGTCTCAAGAAGATAAAATAATAATTGTTAGGGTGTTAATCTTATCAGGACTAATTCTGGCTTATGTACTTGTACTTTTTTTTTTTGGGGGGGGGCATTGAGACAGGGTTTCTATGTGTAGCCCTGACTGTCCTGGACTCACTCTGTAGACCAGGCTGGCCTCGAACTCACAGAGACTCACCTTCCTCTGCTTCCTGTGTGCTGGGATTAAAGGTGCGCACCACCATGCCCAGCTTGCTTTGTGCACAATTAACATGCTTAGACAGAGTACCAGAACAACAGAAGAGCAATAAACATTCTTGAGAAATAGTTGATCTAATTTTACTCCTGATAAACCTTAAATGAAGCCAGGGGTAGAATAAATGTCTCTAGTCTTTTGTCAGTGTTCACAGCTTTTGAGTCTATACTATGTGTCATGGCTGGGCTTGGTTTTTTGTTTGTGTGTTTTGTTTTTTGTTTGAGACATTGTTTCTCCGTGTAGCCCTGGTTGTCCTGGAACTCACTCTGTAAACCAGGCTGGCCATGAACTCACAGAGATCTGCCTCCTGAGTGCTGGGATTAAAGGCATGTGCCACCACGCCTGGTTGGGCTTGTTTAAGACAAGTTTCACAATTTAGCTCTAGTTGGCCTGGAACTCACTATGTAGAGACCAGGCTGGCCTTGAACTCAAAGAGATCCACCTGCTTCTGTTTGCCAAATGTTGGAATCAAAGGTGTGAGTCATTACTCCTGGCTCATGACCAGGCTTGTTATCTGAGATATAGGAATAATTCTCAAATATTTCATAGTAAATATAAAATTCATTCAAAGGATTGACTATATGTACATAAAATATACTAAAAATTACTACCTAGCTCTTGTGGTATGTACATGTCAACAAGAAAGAGCTGAAGAAGGCAGAGGCAGCTCCCAGGACAACAATGAGGCTGGATTCCCGCAGAAGTGATGGAAGTCTTGGGTGGGTGGTACCAGGAAAAAGACTCTTTGTTAGTTAGCATTTGGCCTGCATGGATGGCAAGGTATCCTGAGACTCATGAGCCCAGGAACCACACAGCTCTGAGGGGATAAGATATCCCCAGTGAAAGTGTTATAGCTCTGAGGAAGGTATCCTAGGACTTGTGAACCCAGGAACCACACATCTCTTTTAGGTGGGACAATGTGACAATGTCCCAGTGAAAGGACATCCTGAGGCACGGGAGCCTAGGAACCACACAGCTCTGAGAGGGGCTTCCTCAGCAGAGACGTTGCAGCTCATAGAGAGAGTTTCCTCAACCCTAACTGAGCTGAGGAGCCTGAGCCCTGCTCCTTTCTACAGCTGTTGCACCTCACAGGGGAGGGTTTCCCCAACCCAGCTGAGCTGTGGAGTATTGGAGCCAGAGCCTTGCTCCTTCTTCATGTCTCTTCTTCTCTTCATTGCTTCTTGGATTCTTTCCCATTAAAGAGTCTCAGCAGGCAGCAAATTTCATAAGAGATATTTATTTATTGGACTTTCTGGGGTGAGGAGGGACAAATCCAGGGTGTGGCTGTCCCTGCTCCCAGGAGAGGGCAGCAGGGAGTTGAGGAAGGTGCAGGACTTATATAGGGTTTCTTGGGGGAAGGAGCTTTCTAGGGCAGGGATTTCCAGAGTGAGGATTGGTGGACTTTCAAGTCCTGGGCTTAGAGAGTCAGGGATTGGTGGGTTTTCCTGTGCTGGGATTGGTGGGTTTCTTGCTTGGGGATTGGTGGGCTTCTTTTTCTGTTCAAACTTTTCACCTTAGTTGGCTGGAGGCTGAGGCAGGACAGCTCCTGAGTGGGCAGTGGGCCATTCTGACAGGAGTGCCAGTGAAGGGAATGAAAATTATTAAAAGACCCCCTAAGTCGGCAGTAGAGCCAGGCCAGCCGCCAGGTGATTCCCGGAACTTAGCTGACCATAAACAGGTTGAAACCAAGAATGAAGGTCAATTGGGCCACAGGCCCCCAGGGCTTCAGGAACTGGCTGACCACAAAGCAGATAACAAAACAAGATTAGATTCATTCCTGAGACAAACAGATGTAGGATGTTTCCCACTGACTAACTAATGGGCTGGTACATTCCAGCTGTATTTCCCCTCCCCCTTGGGTTGTGCTAAACGATGGGCTGGGCTGGTACATTCCAGCTGTATTTCCCCTCCCCCTTGGGTTATGGTAAACAATGGGCTGGGCTGGTACTTCCCACATGTAATTTCCCCCGCCCCTTAATCTGTGGTGCTCCCCTATTAAATATTCTACTCTAGCCCTGCATGGGGGTCGCGGCTCCTAGCCCTGCGTGGGATACGAGTGGCGCCCCTCAGTGCACTGAGCCCCTTCCCCTTTTTCCCCCTTTTCCCCCCCGAAATAAACCTCTTGCGATTGCATCAAGATGGTCTCTTGCGAGTTTTGGGGTGGCCGTGATATCCTGAGTGTCGGGTGAGGAACTTCCCTCCCCCGGGTCTTTCATTTGGTGCGTTGGCCGGGAATTTGCAGCCATCCCAATCTCCACAAGAACCCACTTGGAGGTGAGATTTCTATGTCTTGGGCCTATTTCAGTTGTCTGGTTTGTGAGATTTCTATCTCTGTGTCCTGGGTTTGTCTCTGTTGTCTGGTCCTGTTATATGGTTTGCACAAAAGTTAAAAGTTGTCTGGTTTGTGAGATTTCTATCTCTGTGTCCTGGGTTTGTCTCTGTTGTCTGGTCCTGTTATATGGTTTGCGCAAAAGTTAAAAGTTGTCTGGTTTGTGAGATTTCTATCTCTGTGTCCTGGGTTTGTCTCTGTTGTCTGGTTCTGTTATATGGTTTGCGTTAAAAGTTGGCTTCACGAAGGTTGTTTTCGGTTTGGCAGCCGTTTCTGTCTCGTGAGGAGACGGATCAGTGATCGGGCAGATGTGCTAGGGGATCAGCGGCTGTAGCCCTGGGAGACATCCCAGGAGGACAGGGACCCCAGGGACGCCTGGGAGGGTCCCATCTGGGTGCCGGGGAGGATACAGTGGTCCTCTTGAGAGAGGGGATGCGAGAGACCTCCCGGCCATCTGTTTCTCTGGCTTCGCGAAGGTTGTTTTCGGTTTGACAGCCGTTTCTGTCTCGTGAGGAGACGGATGGGTGATCGGGCAGACGTGCTAGGGGATCAGCGGCTGTAGCCCTGGGAGACGTCCCAGGAGGACAGGGACCCCAGGGATGCCTGTGAGGGTCCCATCTGGGTGCCGGGGAGGATACAGTGGCCCTCTTGAGAGAGGGGACGCGAGAGACCTCCCGGCCGTCTGTTTATCTGGGTGCCGGGGAGGATACAGTGGTCCTCTTGAGAGGGGACGCGAGAAACCTCCCGGCCGTCTGTTTATCTGGGTGCCGGGGAGGATACAGTGGTCCTCTTGAGAGAGGGGATGCGAGAGACCTCCCGGCCGTCTGTTTTTCTGGTGTGGTGCCGGCATTTGAGAGTGAGAAGGATTTTTTGTAGTGTTTTTCTGTGTATCTTGTGTTTGTGTTTTATGTTACTTGTGACAATGGGACAGACTGTAACGACTCCTCTAAGTTTGACACTGGACCATTGGACTGAAGTTATAACTAGGGCTCATAATTTGTCAGTTGAGGTTAAAAAGAGACCGTGGCAGACTTTTTGTGCTTCGGAGTGGCCTACTTTTGACGTCGGGTGGCCACCCGAGGGGACTTTTGACTGGACCATTATTTTTGAGGTAAAAGCTATTGTCTTTAAGGAAGGACCAGGGTCTCATCCCGATCAACAGCCATACATTACTGTTTGGCAAGACCTGGTCCAGAACCCACCCCCATGGGTAAAACCTTGGGTGAGAGGAAGGAAGCCAGGCTCCCGAGCCCTGGCTCTCCGTGGCACAGAGCCTAAATCAAAACAGAAGCCAACTTCAGAAACAAAACCTTCGCCTCCGCCTAAGATCTATCCTGAGATCGAGGAACCACCATCGCCACCCCCCTACCCCCTGCCGCCGCAGGAACCCCCAGCCCCAGCTCCGGCCCCAAGCCCAGAAACACAAGGAGCAGAAAGGGGAGGGCCAGCAACTGGCACTCAGAGTCGGAGGGGGTTGAGCCCAGAGGGACCCGATTCCACTGTGGCTCTACCCCTCCGAATGGTCGGGCCCCCCGTGGGCCCACCAGCTTTACAACCCCTACAATACTGGCCTTTTTCATCAGCTGATCTATATAATTGGAAAGCTAACCACCCATCTTTTTCTGAGAACCCTACCAGTCTTACAGGTCTGGTGGAATCCTTGATGTTCTTTCACCAGCCCACCTGGGATGATTGCCAGCAGCTCTTGCAGGTTCTCTTCACTACAGAGGAGAGGGAGCGAATTCTCTTGGAAGCACGAAAGAATGTCCCAGGGACCAATGGGACCCCCACTGCCCTCCCGAATGAGATTGACGCTGGGTTCCCCCTTGATCGACCAGATTGGGACTTCAACACGGCTGAAGGTAGGGAGCGGCTGACAGTCTACCGCCAGACCCTAGTGGCAGGTCTCAAAGGGGCCGCCCGATGCCCCACCAATTTGGCCAAGGTAAGAGAAGTACTTCAGGGTCCTGTTGAGCCACCGTCCGTATTCCTACAGGCGATACACTCCCTTTGACCCAACTTATGAGGGGCAGCGAGCGACTATAGCCATGTCCTTTATAGGACAATCAGCTCCTGACATTAAGAAAAGGTTGCAACGTATAGAAGGATTACAGGACTATACTTTGCAGGATCTTGTGAGGGAGGCAGAGAAAGTGTACCACAAGAGAGAGACTGAGGAAGAGAAACAGGAAAGAGAGAAGAGAGAGAGAGAAGAAAGAGAGGATAGGTGGGATCGCAAACAAGAAAGAAACTTGACTAGGATACTGGCCGCAGTTGTAGATAGAGAAAGGGAAAGAGCAGGGCCTAGACAGACAGGGAACCTGGGCAACAGAAGACCTAGACTGGGTGAAAGTGGAGAACAGAGACGCCGGTTGGAAAAAGATCAGTGTGCTTACTGTAAAGAAAAAGGGCATTGGGCTCGAGATTGCCCAAAGAAGAAGGGCAGGACCCCTAAGGCCCTGACACTTGAAGAGGATGATTAGGGGCGACAGGGCTCGGACCCCCTCCCTGAGCCTAGGGTAACCCTGAACGTGGAGGGAACCCCTGTAAACTTTCTTGTGGATACTGGAGCAGAATATTCAGTTCTGAAACAACCATTGGGAAAACTAAAAAACAGAAAGACTATAGTTGTAGGGGCAACTGGGCAAAAGCAATATCCTTGGACCACAACGCGAACGGTTGACCTAGGAAAAGGACAGATGTCCCATTCTTTCCTGGTCATTCCTGAGTGCCCTATGCCTTTGTTGGGAAGAGACTTGTTAACCAAGCTGAAGGCACAGATTCAGTTTGCTAAGGAAGGACCAGAGGTGACGTGGGGAACCCCTACTTCTATGATACTGGCCTTAAAACTTGAAGAAGAATATCGGCTCCACGAGCCTCTCAGGCAACAAGAGGCCCTGGATATCAGTGACTGGTTGACAGAATTCCCAAAGGCCTGGGCTGAGACCGGGGAATGGGGATGGCAGAAAGAGTTCCTCCCATAGTAGTGGGGCTGAAGACCAGTGCCTCCCCTATTGGGGTAAGGCAGTACCCAATGAGTCATGAAGCCAGAGAGGGGATCAGACCTCACATTCACAGACTGTTACAACAGGGCATCCTGATTCCCTGCCAGTCACCATGGAACACCCCCCTGTTACCGGTAAAGAAGCCAGGCACTAATGATTACAGGACAGTCCAAGATTTAAGAGAGGTCAATAAGAGAGTTCAAGATATTCATCCAACTGTGCCCAACCCTTACAACCTTCTTAGTTCGCTTCCACCTGAAAGGAATTGGTACACTGTCCTAGATTTAAAAGATGCTTTTTTCTGCTTGAAGTTACATCCTGACAGCCAACCCATCTTTGCCTTCGAATGGAGAGACCCTGACACTGGACTGGTGGGACAGTTAACTTGGACTAGATTGCCACAAGGATTCAAAAACTCCCCTACCCTCTTTGATGAGGTTCTTCATCGGGATCTGGCCTCCTTTAGAGCTGAAAATCCTCAGCTAACATTGTTACAGTACGTTGATGATTTACTCTTGGCAGCATCAACTAAACCTGAGTGTCTCCAAGGAACTAAGAGGCTGCTGACGGAACTTGGTGAGTTGGGGTATCGGGCCTTGTTGGGAGCCGCTTTCGCCATTACAAGATGGCGCTGGCTTCCTGCTTCCTGGTTCTTCACGAAAAGCTTGGTCTTGAGCGCGCCTGCGCAGGGCGTGTTTACTTACTACAATGCGCTTGCGCAGAACTACTTATATAACATGCTAATTAGGTTTTCTGTATGAGCCAATGAGGGCCTGGCGTTCCTCCCGAACAGTATATAAGCAGTGGATTTTCGGACCTCAGGGTCCCTCACCATTGTCAACTGAAGAGAGCTGAACAATAAACGCTGTCAGAAGAATCCTGAGTGTGGTGTGCTCCTTATCGGCGAGGACGTGCGCTACAAGTGGTGCCGAAACCCGGGAACGAAGCCGAACGTCTCGGAAGTTGGGCAGTCCGGAGGGACCCTGTTGGCTCGCAGACCAGGATTCAGAACTGACGGCAAAAAAGGTCTAGACGTTTCTCTGCAAGGTATGGTATCTCCTGACGGGCTTGGGTTTGTTTTTCTCGCTCTTGCACTTCTTGGTTGGGCAGCTTTCGTTTTCATTTGCTGTGTCTGTCTGAACTGTCATAAAAAGGGGAAAGGAGTGCACTTGCCCTCCGTGTTTAAGCCACTTCTCACGGCAATGCAGGCGTTGCTTAGAGAGCGGGGATTGAAGATCCCGGAGAGAGTACTGTGTAATTTCCTTAAGGAGGTAGACAGAGTCGCCCCGTGGTATGCTTGCTCGGGATCCCTATCTAAGGGATCTTGGGGTAAGCTTGGAGCGGACTTAATTGAGGAAAAGGAAAGGGGGAAGTTAAGACCAGGGACATGGCCAATTTATAAAATGGTTCGAGCGTGCATAGAGGATGATAGATGTCAGGAAATAGTAAGGGAGGGACAGAGAGCCTTGGCAGACCATCAGGATAGCCTATCAGAAGCAGAGAAAGAAAAGGAAGCTAGCAAAGGAAAGTCAAAGAAAAAGAAAAAAGATGATCCGGTAAAAGGTGGATCACCATCCAAGACATTGTATCTTCTCCTAAATGAATTTAGGAAGTTGCAGGTTGATGATTCCTCCTCAGGGGAGGTATCTGGTGGAGAGGAACAGGAGGATACTGAGGAGGATAGCTCTTCCTCAGATAGTTCCCTAGATTCTGAAGAACAAGCAGAGCTGGAAGAGGAAGCAGCTCGCTGTGAAGCAGGGAAGTACAGGCCAGAACCGCCCTATGCCCCTGGCCTTGTTCCCTCCGCCCCTCCCTTGGAGGAGGTTGTGAGAAGAAAAACAAAGTTACTAACAAAAACCAAAAAGAGGCAGAAAACTGAGGCAGCTACTTCCCTGATCCCTGCGAAGGAAAGGCAAAAGATTCAAAGAGCCTTTCCTGTATGGGAAGATGCCAATCAGGTCAGGCAATATGCGCCTCTGGATTTGAAACAGTTAAAAGGCGTGGCTGAAGCAGTCCAGGCCTATGGAATGAATGGAGCTTTTACTCTGGCATTGATAGACAGACTCACATATCAGGCTATGACACCAGATGATTGGTATAACACCGTTAAGGCTTGTACGTCAACAGGATCATATCTAGAATGGAAAGCAATGTATCAAGAACTGTGTGCTGCGCAAGCAAGGCAGAACGTGGCAAATGGACGTCCACATTGGAATTATGATATGCTCACAGGTCAAGGACAATATATAGCCAATCAGACTGTATTCCCGCCAGAGGTGTATGAACAGATTAATAAGGCAGCCGCCAAAGCATGGAGAAGTGTGCCAAATAAAGGACAGGTTACAGGCAATTTGACAAAGATTATTCAAGGTGGTAATGAGCCTTTTTCCGATTTTGTAGCTAGAATGCTGGAGGCAGCAGGGAGAATTTTTGGAGATCAGGATACAGCATTGCCATTTGTGGAGCAGCTTATTTATGAGCAGTGTACCAAAGAGTGCAGAAATGCAATTACCCCTTGGAAAGGGAAGGGGCTTAATGCCTGGATGAAAGCCTGCAGAGAAATAGGTGGGCCGCTTACCAATGCAGGATTAGCAGCAGCTGTCACGGCAGCCCAAAAGACCTCTAGTGTCAGATGCTATAAGTGTGGGAAACTTGGGCATATTCAGAAGCACTGTAACTCCAGGGGAATGTCTGGCACAGGCCCATCTAGACAACCAGGAGTTTGCCCTAGGTGTAATAAAGGAAAACATTGGGCTAATGAATGTCGGTCAGTTAAAGACAGCAAGGGACGCCCATTGGATGAGATGCCAAAAAACGGCCAGCGGGGCCCCCGTCCTCAGGGCCCTCAAATGTATGGGGCAATGATGAACAGTCAGGAAGCCCAGGAAGGCCAGAGGCCCACTCATTATCACCACCAGAAAAGAACGTCAGAAGGGCCACGGCTGGCTCCGCAGGACTGGACCTCTGTGCCGCCACCAGAGCAGTATTAACGCCCTCTATGGGATGTCAACCTATTTTGTCAGATTTCAATGGCCCGTTGCCGGTTAATACCGTTGGGCTAGTGCTAGGCAGAGCTTCTACAACTTTAAAAGGGCTCATTGTCTATCCAGGAGTAATAGATCAGGATTATGAAGGGCAAATAAAGATCTTGTGCTCTTCGCCAAAAGGGATTAGTTCCGTCAGCCCTGGTGACCGCGTTGCACAATTGTTGCTTTTGCCTAGTTTGCACTCTCACTTCCCTAGTACGGAGCAGGCACGAGGAGCGCGAGGCTATGGGTTATCCGGAGGCCAGCACATGTTCCTCTCCTTGGAATTGGACAAGAGACCTACTTTAACACTTAAAATTCAAGGAATGTTACCCATTATCCTGTCTTTGGTAAAGTCAAGTACATACATGTGTCTGTGGATACTTGTTCAGGAATCATACATGCAACTCCACTTTCGGGAGAAAAGGTATCCCATGTTATTACTCACTGCCTGGAAGCATGGTCTGCTTGGGGCAAACCCATGCAGCTCAAAACTGATAATGGCCCAGCTTATACTTCCCAGGCGTTTCGCCAGTTTTGTCACAAACTTGGTGTTCGTCATGTCACTGGATTGCCCTATAACCCACAAGCTCAAGGCATTGTGGAACGTGCTCACAGCACATTAAAAGCCTATTTACAAAAACAAAAAGGGGGAATAGGCCCCATTATGGGACCTAAAGTCTCCATTTCTTTAGCACTTTTTACTCTAAATTTTTTAAATTTGGATGATAATGGACATTCTGCAGCGGACAAACATGTCTCGTCTGTGGCAATTCAGAAGGTATATGTCAAATGGAAAGATGTCCTCTCTAACCATTGGAAGGGCCCGGATCCAGTGTTAATAAGATCCAGGGGAGCTGTTTGTATTTTTCCACAGGATCAGGAAAACCCTATCTGGGTCCCGGCAAGGCTGACCAGGGTCATTAAGAATGGAGATGCTGACGGAGCCAAGGAAAGCCATGCAGCTATGGGCGGTGACGGTGCTGTTGGTGATGATGATGCCATCCCCGGTTCTGGGAGAAGACAGATGGGGGATCCTGTCAGTGTTTCCAGTGCCCCTACCAGTGACACATGATACACAAGTGTTCCCGCGCTTCTTCTAATGGTTCTTTAAATGTGCCTTTTCTGCCGTTTGATCCTCAAACTAGCCCCATAGAAGGAGAACGTAATATTACCCTAAAAGGAACTTTGTGCTTTGTTCGAGTTGCCAACATTTCTCAGAAAGTAGACTGTATCCGGCTGTATAACCAAACGGGTGCGTGGTTTGACAAGCCAAGACATGGACAGAATTCAACAAATGCAACATTGTTGCTAAAGACTTGTATTCTTGGCTTAAGCAGGCTCTGTCTTATGTTAAGGAATTTGCTTCATTTGGATCATTTGGCTGTATACTGTTTGGGGGACTGCTGTTGGTACTCTGGTTGCTCCGCAAATTTAGACGGCAACAACATAAGGACAAGGTAGTTTTGCTCAGGCCTTGCTGGCTGTGGAGTCAGGAGCATCCCCTCAAGCTTGGTTGAATATGCTGAAACACTGAGACACTGACATTCTCTTGATAATCCAGTGGGCTTGGGTTCCCATTGCACCTGGATATCTGAATGACAGTCCTCCTTGGCTCCCAGGGCTCAGGTTCCCATTGCACGGGGGTTAGCCTTGGAGGGTCTCCTTAGCTTTCTGCAATTTAATAAAGAAGGGGGAGATGTTGGGAGCCGCTTTCGCCATTACAAGATGGCGCTGGCTTCCTGCTTCCTGGTTCTTCACGAAAAGCTTGGTCTTGAGCGCGCCTGCGCAGGGCGTGTTTACTTACTACAATGCGCTTGCGCAGAACTACTTATATAACATGCTAATTAGGTTTTCTGTATGAGCCAATGAGGGCCTGGCGTTCCTCCCGAACAGTATATAAGCAGTGGATTTTCGGACCTCAGGGTCCCTCACCATTGTCAACTGAAGAGAGCTGAACAATAAACGCTGTCAGAAGAATCCTGAGTGTGGTGTGCTCCTTATCGGCGAGGACGCGCGCTACAGGGCCTCTGCTAAGAAGGCTCAGTTGTGCAAAACTGAGGTCACCTATCTGGGATACACCCTGAGAGATGGAAAGCGATGGCTGACGGAAGCCAGGAAAAAGACTGTCACCCAGATTCCTGTCCCGACCACCCCGCGCCAGGTAAGAGAATTCCTGGGCACTGCTGGTTTTTGTAGACTATGGATTCTGGGTTTCGCTACACTAGCAGCCCCCTTATATCCCCTCACCAAGGAGGGAGGAGGGTTCACCTGGACCTCTGAACATCAGAAGGCCTTTGAAGATATCAAAAAGGCCTTGTTAACAGCACCAGCTTTAGCCCTGCCGGACTTAACCAAGCCTTTCACTCTATATGTAGATGAAAGGGCAGGGGTTGCCAGAGGCGTCCTTACTCATACCTTAGGACCTTGGAAAAGGCCGGTAGCCTACTTGTCTAAAAAACTGGATCCTGTTGCAAGTAGATGGCTATTGCAGCTGTGGCCTTACTTGTCAAGGATGCTGATAAACTGACTTTGGGACAGCAGATTACAATGGTGGCACCCCATGCCCTTGAGAGCATTATTCGGCAGCCCCCTGACCGGTGGATGACTAATGCTAGAATGACTCACTACCAAAGCCTATTATTGACTGAGAGAGTGATATTCGCCCCCCCAGCCACCCTGAATCCTGCTACCCTACTGCCTGAGGCTGATGACTCCGCTCCTGCCCACCACTGCCTTGATATCCTGGCAGAAGAAACGGGTCCCCGGAGTGACCTAAAGGACCGACCCTGGCCAGGAAGTCTGAACTGGTACACTGATGGAAGCAGCTTTGTGGTTGAAGGTAAGCGGATGGCGGGAGCTGCAGTGGTAGATGAGAGGCAAGTGATCTGGGCTAGCAGCCTGCCAGAAGGAACTTCTGCCCAGAAAGCTGAACTTACCGCATTAACACAAGCCCTGAAGATGGCAGAGGGAAAGTCCATCAATATTTATACTGATAGCAGGTATGCTTTTGCCACTGCCCATGTGCATGGGGCAATATATAGACAAAGGGGGCGGTTGACATCAGTGGGGAAAGACATTAAAAATAAAGAAGAGATTCTGAGCCTCCTTGAGGCCATACATCTGCCAAAGAAGGTGGCTATTATCCACTGCCTTGGACATCAGAAGGCGCAGGATGCAGTGGCTAAGGGAAATCAGATGGCAGATCTAGAAGCCAAACGAGCAGCCCAAGGGACAATGATCTTAACCACCCTTGGCTCTAGAGATATCAGGAAAACCAGTGTCAGGTATACTCCTGAAGACTTGCAGGCCATAAAAAAACTAGGGGTGGCTGGAGAATCACCTTGTGGTATGGTTAAAACAGAGGACGGTAAACGAGTCCTGCCTCAAAAAGAAGGACGCGAATATGTCACCAACTTACACCGTCTGACTCACCTAGGAGAAAAGAAACTAAAAGATGTGGTAAGATCCTCTGACTATTATGTAATTGGACTTTCTGCCTTAACAACAGAAATAGTCAGGAACTGCAAAGCCTGTGCTCTGACTAATGCCAGACCTTCCATGCATAACACGGGAAAAAGACTCAGGGGAGATCGACCGGGGGCCTATTGGGAAGTGGATTTTACAGAAATTAAACCAGCTAAGTATGGAAACAAATATCTTTTAGTTTTTGTAGATACATTTTCAGGGTGGGTAGAGGCCTTCCCTACAAGGACTGAGACTGCCAATACAGTGGCCAAGAAGATTCTTGAAGAAATTTTTCCGAGGTTTGGAGTACCCAAGGTAATTGGGTCTGATAATGGACCCGCTTTCGTTGCCCAGGAGAGTCAGGGACTGGCCACTCAACTGGGGATTAAATGGAAATTACATTGTGCCTACCATCCCCAAAGTTCAGGACAGGAGAAAGGATGAATAGAACTCTAAAAGAGACCTTGACTAAATTAGCCTTAGAGACCGGCGTGGGAGACTGGACAGCCCTCCTTCCTTTTGCCTTATTCCGGGTCAGAAATATCCCGGGTCGTTTTAAGCTGACACCTTATGAGATTCTCTGTGGGAGTCCTCCTCTCCTTACTGAGGCGGGCGGAGTATTTGATCCTGATGTTGTCCTTTCTAAACCCTTGTTCACCCGCATGAAAGCCCTTGAAGTGGTCCAGCACGAGGCCTGGGAGCAGCTCAGAGAAGCTTATGAAGCTGGAGACCTGAATGTGCCTCATCAGTTCCGGGTTCGAGACACTGTACTCGTCCGGCGTCATCGGGCTGGGAACCTTGAACCTCGCTGGAAGGGACCATACCTGGTGCTTTTGACCACCCCAACTGCAGTGAAGGTAGAGGGCATCTCAGCCTGGATCCACGCTTCACACGTAAAGAGAGCTCCTGAACCTTCCAAGGATGAGTGGAAATTGGAAAAGACTGTGGACCCTTTTAAGCTGCGCCTGCGTCGCAGGTGCTCTCCAGATGAAAAGTGACAACCCTCATACTCCCCAGAAACTAACCTGGCAGGTGATCTCTCAGACTGAAGAAGTTGTCTGGTCAATATCTAAGATAACCCCTCCATGGACATGGTGGCCACAACTGTCACCTGACTTCTGTCAGCTGGCTGCTGGACTAGAAACATGGGACATACCTGAGGGAGACCCCCGTCATCTCCTAGAAAATGACCCCAAACGAAAACACCCTAGGTGGATGGGAACTAAGTATGGATGTGGAGCGGGAAAGGACCGTTGTGGGTTAGCTGAAGAGGACTTTTATGTCTGCCCCAGAGAGGGTAGAAGTAGAGCAGACGCTAAAAGATGTGGGGGGTTGGAGAGTTATTATTGTGCAGAGTGGGGCTGTGAAACAACAGGACAGGCTTACTGGAATCCCTCCTCATCTTGGGATCTAATAACGGTCCGCCGAAATTATTCCAAACCTACTGGGTATTGCCTCCCATCCACCCGACAATGGCTTCCTCTTAACATAACCATAACTGAACGAGGCAAGAGCCCGACCTCCCGTGAACGATGGTTGCATGGAAGTACATGGGGATTCCGATGGTATATGCACGGCACTGATCATGGTGTAACTTTCAAAATTCAGTTAAAAATAGAAAGTGCCGAGGGGTCACCAGTGGGCCCCAATCAGGTACTCCCTGACCAGGGACCCCCACAGCCGAAGTCTCGGCCCCAGGGAGCCCTGGATCCCACTCCATTTCCCGGAACTCCTGTTCCCCCAAACATGACTCTAAAGGCTCTACCGCCCACGGGTCAGCGTTTGCTGAATCTAGTCCAGGGAGCTTTTCAAGTTCTAAACGAATCTCAGCCTGCGCTGACTATGGACTGTCGGCTCTGTTTGGCCTCTGGACCCCCCCTACTATGAGGGCATCGCTGTACCAGGTACCTTTAATAACACCACCAGCCATGAAGCCTGCTCATGGCATGATAAGAATAGACTGACTCTAACTGAGGTATCAGGGCAAGGGACTTGTCTAGGAAACCCACCCGCCACTTATAAACATCTATGCAATGAGACCCTGAGGTCTCCAAAAACTTTGGATACTAGATACCTGTATCCGGGCATAGATAAATGGTGGGCTTGTAGCACAGGATTGACTCCCTGTGTTGCCACTAATGTTTTTGATGACACCAAAGATTACTGTGTTAATACAACTCCTGCCTAGGGTGTTCTATCACCCAGCTGATGCTTTTATAGATGAGTTCGACCATCGACTCACTAGATATCGGCGAGAGCCGGTTTCTCTTACATTAGCAGTACTAGTGGGACTGGGTATAGCGGCTGGGATAGGAACTGGTACAGCTGCCTTAGTAACGAACCAAGATAATTTTAAAGAACTAAGAGCAGCTATGGATGAGGATTTGAGATCTCTCCAACAGTCTATTGCCAGGCTAGAAGAATCTCTAACTTCCCTATCAGAAGTGGTTTTACAGAATCAAAGAGGTCTGGATCTGTTATTTTTACAGAACGGGGGGGTTATGCGCAGCACTAAAGGAGGAATGCTGTTTTTACATTGATCACTCCGGGGTGATTAGAGATTCCATGAATAAGCTAAAAGAAAGACTAGACAAAAGAAAAAGAGAGAGAGAGGCCCAACAGGGATGGTTCGAAGGATGGTACAGTAAGTCTCCGTGGATGACCACCCTCATTTCAACTTTAATAGGACCCCTCCTGATTCTCTTATTAATCCTTACCTTGGGACCCTGTATCTTGAATAGGCTTGTTACCTTTGTTAGGGAAAGAATAAGTGCTGTACATATTTTAATGCTTAAGCAGCAATATCAAGGTTTGCGGGAGTGTGATAATGATGATTTTGATGAAACAGATGTATAGGTTCTAAGATTAGAACAACGGACTAAAAGGAGTGGGGAATGAAGGGAATGAAAATTATTAAAAGACCCCCTAAGTCGGCAGTAGAGCCAGGCCAGCCGCCAGGTGATTCCCGGAACTTAGCTGACCATAAACAGGTTGAAACCAAGAATGAAGGTCAATTGGGCCACGGGCCCCCAGGGCTTCAGGAACTGGCTGACTACAAGATTAGATTCATTCCTGAGACAAACAGATGTAGGATGTTTCCCACTGACTAACTAATGGGCTGGTACATTCCAGCCGTATTTCCCCTCCCCCTTGGGTTGTGCTAAACGATGGGCTGGGCTGGTACATTCCAGCTGTATTTCCCCTCCCCCTTGGGTTATGGTAAACAATGGGCTGGGCTGGTACTTCCCACCTGTAATTTCCCCCGCCCCTTAATCTGTGGTGCTCCCCTATTAAATATTCTACTCTAGCCCTGCATGGGGGTCGCGGCTCCTAGCCCTGCGTGGGATACAAGTGGCGCCCCTCAGTGCACTGAGCCCCTTCCCCTTTTTCCCCCTTTTCCCCCCCCCGAAATAAACCTCTTGCGATTGCATCAAGATGGTCTCTTGCGAGTTTTGGGGCGGCCGTGATATCCTGAGTGTCGGGTGAGGAACTTCCCTCCCCCGGGTCTTTCACCAGCACCGCCATTTTGACGACCCCAGCCCCACAGACTGAGGCAGGAAAGGGGGCGCTGACAGCTCTAGCAGCATGCTTTTGCAGAGTGCAGCTCAGGGGACTGTACTGATACTTCTGGAGGGAGGAGTGGCAGTGGCGCACCACTTTGATCTGCCCCAGCCGCTTTGATCAGGGCTGGAGTGTCGGAAGCATTGGGACTACACAAACCATAACTTGTAGCCTATCGGATCAGCTCAGTGTCTCCTGGCACAACTGTCGCCAACTGTTTTCTCACTCTGCTGGCCCAACTCACTTTCTATCAACTATTTTCATTATTTTCTCTCTTCCCTAGCCCTAATCAATTTTCTTTCTTCCTGCACCAACTGTCTTCTCTGACCCTACTACAGTCCTACTCAATCGCTCTCAGTCTCTGCTGCATTGGGACTACATTGTTCTCATGCGATTCTGAAGGGAAAAACCAGGCTTAATGGATTGTCACTCAGTTCCATTTTGCCAGGCCATGGTGGCCCACACTTTGGATCTCTGTAAGCTGGAGGCCAGCCTGATCTACAGAGCTACTTCTAGGACGACCAAAGCTACACAGATAAATCCTGCCTCAAAAAACAAAACAAACAAACAAACAAAACTTTCCAACATTTGCAAATCTTCTCTCCTTGCCCTTTCTTTCCTTGTTGATTTCAGCCTATCTAGTATCTGGGACCAGGGGGAAAGGGAGGCACTACACCTCAGTTTTTTCATCTAAAATGTGCTCATAATGATTCCTTTCCTTCCTTTTCTTTCTTTTACTTTTCATTAAAAAAAAGTATATATGGTGCTGGAAGTTGTACTCCATGGCATTGCTCAAAGCAAGCACTTTACCGCCAGCCAATATTTACTTTGAGACAGGGCCTTGAATTCACTATGGGGCTATTCGCAGGCTTTCCCACCAGGCTAGGTTACCTCTGCTGCTAGGTACCCCTATCACTTAGCAGTGACGCAAGCCGGACGGCACTCTTGGCAGTACAGTTACCATAGTTACCATTGCCATGACTACTGGGGAACCAGTATTCTCTCAACTTTTCAGCGTGAAGACAACGGCTGATGAGCTCGGGTACGATGCAGCCGGGGTCAGAGTTCACGGGCAGCTCCAGCTGCCGCCGCCGCCGTCGCGTCGCCCCGGCCCCGCCCCCACCGCTCCACCCGGCCCCGCCCCCGAGATGACGTGCGGGGCGGAGCCGCGCGGCGGGCGGGCTGCTGTGTCGTGAGCTTCCGCGCGGGCGGGTCTGGGCCTCGCGCGGCGGTTTCACGGGCTGAGGCCCTTCGCCCCCTTCCCTCCGCGCGGGGTTTCCGGGTCCCCGCCGGGCGGCGCTGCAGCCGGGTGTGCTGGAAGGGTGAGTGTCGGCGCGGGCGCGCGTTGCGTGTGGGGCATTGTGCGGCGTGGGCACGTGCGCCCTTCCCCCACCGCTGCCGCGCGGAAGACTCAGCGGCGCGGACTGGTGGGTGTCCGGATGCGCAGAGAGCGAGGTCCGGCGTGTGGGGGTGGGGTCCTTCCCGCCGCGCAGCCTCAGGCGGGGTTCTTGCAGCCGAGGCGGCTGAGCTTGCGCGGCGACCTGCGGGTGGTCCTGAGACGAGGTCGCCTCGACAAGTTTGGATTTGCCCAAAGAAGTCTGCGTCGGCTGAAGGAGGTTGAGAGGAGTCTGCGCGAGGGAGTGGGACGGGGCTCTGTCGCGATGGGAGCTTCGGAAAGTGAGGACTTGATCAGAAAGACGGCTCGGTGGGCTGTAGCTAGATTGCAGAAGACAATAAGGCTTAGAGCTCATCTCCATTATGCATGTATTTATGCTAAACGGAAAATACTGTGTCCTGTTATTGAGCGGCTCATGCACATTTTACTAGTTTTGATATTGCTAGTATTTTAGTCTAGGCACATTTCTTAATTACAGAAACAACCCAGTTTTAAAATTCCATTTTCTCCTTAACGTAATATTACATTATTCAGAAGTATCGTTGCCCTTAAAAGTAGCAAGTATCCATCCTAGAAAAAAATTAAAATGCAGACTGGGAAAAAGAAGAAAAAGTTTTAATGTTCAGAAATAATTGCTATGGGTTTGTATGTTTATTTGTGTAGTCTTTTTCAAAGGTAGGACCAAAACAGAACAGAGTGGGTGCTTTAACTGTTTTACTTTTTGTTCGTTTAAGACAGAGTCTGTTTACATATATGTAGTCCTGTCCTGGAACCCACTTTGTAGACCAGGCTGGCCTCAAACTCAAGA
This sequence comes from Lophiomys imhausi, assembly GCA_907164525.1. NCBI lineage: Eukaryota > Metazoa > Chordata > Mammalia > Rodentia > Muridae > Lophiomys > Lophiomys imhausi. The sequence continues at coordinate 1,393,817 of CAJQZJ010034382.1, forward strand.
GATCCCGCCTGCCTCTGCTTCCCAGGTGCTGGGGTTAAAGGTGTGCGCCTCCACACCTGGCTGACTTTTACTTTTTATAGGAAGCTTGTGTAAACCGATACATTGAAGAAGTCAAAAGTGGGGGAGTCAGGATGCAGCTTTCCGCGGTAGCCTGGATTGAATCCACGGCAGTGGAAGCAGACAGTAAAAAGATGAGACAGTGTTTTGGAGATAAAATCAGCGAGACTTGGAAGGGTTGGTAAGGGAAAGGGAAAGATCGCATGTAGCCCAGGTTGGCCTTGAACTCTTGTGCCTTCTCAACTCCTAAGAGCCGGAATTGCAGGCACCACATTGAGGGGGTTCCATTTTGATTTGTGTGTGTTTTTTGGAGTATATAGTTTTTGTTTTGAAACAGGGCTTCATGTCGCTAAGGGTGGCTTCAAACTCAATATACAGCCAAAGATGCGTTTGAACGCTGCGATCTTCTGTCCCCACCTCTGGAGTGCTGAGATTATAGGCTTTTGCCCACACACCCTGTATTGCTTTTTGAATTTATGTTTTAATTCTTGTTTTGAGCAATCGAATAGATAACCATACCATTTATTGAGATGGGGAATCTCAGTTTCTATTTTGCATGAATTAAATCTGAGATACATATTTGTTACATGGTCAATATGTTGAGAAACCAGTTACATGTGACAGTGTAAAAGTCAGGATTAAAAGATTAAGCAAAAGACAGAGAAACAAAAAACTGTATTTCCTCTCTGGAAACCAAGAGGGTTTATTTATAAGTTACTAGAGTAGGAATTGGACCTTTTGGACTGGTGAGGTGGCCTTAGTTCCACTCCCAAATGCCATATGGCAGAAAGAAATAATGGACACCCACAAATGTTCTCCATATGCATGCTGCTTACCCGTGCGTATCCAAAGACGCACACTTTACACCTCAGGTTTATCCCTACCTCGGTTGTTGTTTTGATTACTGGCATATCTTAATATTATTCCCCACAGTTTAAAAACTTCTTTTAATTTTACATGTTGTATGAATATTTTGCCTGCATGTAAGTCTGTGTACCAGTTTCATGCAGTGCCCAGGTGCCAGAAAAGGGTGTCAGATCCACTGGAACTGGGGTTGTACTGTTGTAAGCCACCTTGGGTGCTGGGAATCGAACTTGGATGGGTCCTGTGAAAGAACAATCAGTGTTCTTAACCACTGAGCAATCTATCTGCAATATTCCTGTTCTGCTGTGAGGAACTTGTTTTCAGTGCTTGGAGATGGAACCCAGGGCCTTTTGTGTGCTAGGCTGAACACTGAACTGCTTCTCCAACCCATTTATTTATTTATTTATTTATTTATTCATTCATTCATTCATTCATTCATTTATTTATTATCTATTCGGATTCATTGTTAAATGTTCTTTAGCTATTATACATGGCGTGAGAATAGAATATAAGACTTTCTCTGTAAAATTTCCTACAGTTTTAAGTGCTGTCTGCTGTGTATTGTCATGCTTTAGTTTGCTATGTACTGTTTTTGGTTGCTTAGTTAGTTTAGTATTTGGAATCGGAGCCTCAAGTTCACATGGGCAACCACCTCTAATGCTTGGTGCTTCTGCAAATGTGATAGGACTACAGGTATTTCAAGGTGCTAAAATACTTTTTATGGACCATAAGAAGAGTCAGGACTAGTGGTAGGTCTATAACCCCAGCCACTTGCAGGCTTAAAGCAGAGGATCACAGAGCTGGAGAGATGGCTAAGTTGGTCTAGAGTACTTGTTACTCTTGAAGAGGTCCCAAGACCAGTTCCCAGCACCTATGTCAGGCTGCTCACAACTGTTTGTAACTCCAGGTCCAAGAGATCCTATGCACTTTTCTGACCTCCAAGAGCACCTGTATACATGTGCACATACAACAAGCATATGTATATATAAATAAAAATAAATCTTTTTAAGCCTGGAGAAATGGCTCAGTGGTTCAGAATCTTGCAGGGGATCTGGGTTTGGTGCCCAGCACCCACATGGTAGCTTACAACCAACCATTAACTCCATGTTCAGGGAGTGCAGCCCTCTTTTGGACTCTATGAATACAAGGCACACATGCAGTACACTTACCTACATGCAGGCAAAACATGTATATGCATTAAAAAAAAAACCTGTCAGGTGTGGGGGCGCACTGCTTCCTTTAATCCCAGCACTCTGGAGGCAGGGGCAGATGGATCTCTCTGAGTTCAAGCCAACCTATTCTACAAAGTGAGTCCAGGACAGCCAGGTCTACACAGAGAAACCCTGTCTCAAAAAACAAAAATGTACAAAAAGTAAAAAATAAAGCCAAACCCCAAAGCGTCACCATTTAGATAAACATTTTTTTAAAGCAGGAAACCACTAGCTCAAAGCTTCAGAGTAATAAGTTCAAGGTCATCTGAGCAACTTAACAGAACCATGTCTCAGAATAAAATAAGAATCTCAGGATGGTGCAAGGAGGAATGGGGATATAGATCTGTGGTATAGCAGTTGCGTAGCATGTGTGAAGCTCTAGGTCATTCACCTGCCTACTTGTGTGTATGTATGTGCAGAAAACTAAGACTTACCTCTTTGATCTGTGGACACAGCCCACCTAGGATGTTCCTTACCCTCATTTGGGAATATTTCATTTCCTCTGGATAAATTCTCTTCTGAGAATTTATTTGCATTGTCTATTTTCATTCAGTCATGGATTTTATGTGTGTGTGAATGTACGTATGTGGGTGCACACTTGTGTACACCTGTAGGCCAGAAGAGTATCAGATCCCTCAGAGCTACAGTTGCAGGCATCTGTGGGACACCTTGATTGTTATGTGGGTGTTGGGATCCAAATCTAACTTCTGGCCGTGATGTTTATGCAGTAAATGCTCTTTACCATTGATCCATCTCTCCAGCTCTCCACCATGGGTTTTTCTTTTTCTTCTTTTTTTTTTTTCATTTTTCAAGACAGGGTTTCTCTGTGTAACAGCTCTGGCTGTCCTGGACTTAATAGACCAGGCTGTCCTAGAACTCACAGAGATCCTCGTCTCTACCTCCCAAGTGCTGGGATTAAAGGTGTGCGCTACCACACCCAGCCCAACCATGGGTTTTTCTTTTCTTGATATTTTTTTGAAGGTTTATTTTTTATGTGCATGAGCATTTTGTTGGTATATGTGTCTTTGTAGCACATGAGTGCCTGGTGCCTGAGCATTGGATCCCCTGAAACTTGAATTATGGATGGTGTGAGCCACCATGTGGGTTCTGGGACTCGCATGTGGGATTTCTGCAAGAACAAGTGCTGTTAACCGCTAAGGCAGCAGCTCTCCAGACTTCAACTGTGGATTTTTAAATTTCCTTTACTTGAATCTTTGTTGCCTCTTCATTACATTGGCTACTGGGTCTTCAATCCTGCTCCTCTGTCAGTCTATATGCTACTGCCTGTTGGGGGAAAGGGCGAGTGAACCGTTCCCTTGCAGAAAAACAGGGATGTCAGTGGTTGTTTTCATGTCTTCTTGACTGTGTAGTAAAGAAAACAGAACTGTAGATGGAGCTCAGTAACGTAATGCAGTGTAAGGCCCTGGCTTCCATTTGAAGAATTGCAAGAGAAAAACGTTTTGGTTTTGGTTGTGGTGGTGGTGGTGTTTTTGGTGAGTTTGTGTGGGCTTTTAAAATGTATTTATATACTTTGAAGGATTGGCAATGGAGCAGGCTCATATTCAGTAGCCCAGGCTGGCCTAGAGCTTCCTGAGTAGGCTAAGGAGGCCACAAATTGTTGGCATTTCCTCTTCTTTCTGCCTCCCCAGTGCTGAGGTTACAGTTGGTAGTCTTCATGCTCTGGGGGAGACTGAGGGTGGAGACAGGGTCTGCATATGCAGCTCAGCCTGGCTTTGAACTGAGGATCCTTAGAACCAGCCTTCTCTGTCACCCAGCGCTAGGCCTAGAAGTATATGCCAATAGGATTCACACTTCACCTTAAACATTTGATTCTCTTGTCCTGGGATTTCATAGGTTTGCCAGGTTTTGACTAGGCATTGCACACCTGTAATGTTAGCCATTTAGGAAGTTAAGGATTGAAATTCAAAGCCTGCCTGAGCTAACAAGGAGTTTATAAGTCCAGGGTTTACCACATGGACAAGTTGGAATTTCCTTTGATTCTTGAAGGATGAAGAGTGCTGTAGTAAAATGAAAAGGTCAAAGTAAAATCTGAATCCATTGGAAGGTGACTCTGGTGGTCAGGCATGTGAGCTTTGATGCTGGAGAGATAGAACTGGTTTTCACTAGGCAAGGACTGCATTCTCATGATCAGAAGAGGGAATAGAGAGTGAACTAACTTCCATACATGTTGGTAAAAGTATGCCAAGGGTAGTTGGGTGTGGTGGGGCATGCCTATTATCTCAGCACTCGGGAGGCTGGGGCAGGGGCTTCTGGGGGGGGGGTTGTAGACATGAGGTTATTGTGTAATTCAAATGCTGATTTCTGTACCCCCATATCTGATTGTAGTACTTGTTTTTGTTCTGAGAATCTGTGTAAAAGTTGTGTAAACAATGCTCCCCAATTGTCCCCTGAAGTGCCAATAAAGCAGCTTATAGCCAATCACTGAGCAGGGGACAGAATAGGGCTGGACTTCCTATCCTCCAGGGGAAGAGGAGTTTGTGTTTTTTGTTTTTTGAGACAGGGTTTCTCTGGGTGGCCCTGGATATCCTGCAACTCACTCTGTAGACCAGGCTGGCCTTGAACTCACAGAGATCCTTCTGCCTCTCAAGTTCTGGGATCAAAGGCATGCACCACCACACCCAGCAATGGAAGAGGAGTTTGAAGAGGAGTAGGGGATGATAGCACAGGCAGAGGTGCAAGAGAGATTAGGAGAGAGCCAGCTGAAGCAGAAAAGCCAAAAAGAGCAAGTATCTCTGGGATTTACACAGAGAGGAAGCTAGCTTAGTTTAGGGGGTTAAGAATAAAATAATAACTGCTCAGTTGTGTTGTGAAACTTGTTTAACAAGTAATGTAGAGTCTTAATTATTTGGGTGTAGCCTGGTTAAGAGAGAAAGTGCAAAATAAACACAATTATATAAAGTTACACTAGTGGGTTGGACTCTATCTCTTTCAGTTTTGTTTTGTTTTTAAGACAGGTCCCCGCTATTTAATCCCTCCAGTCTGTCCGACAGTGCAAGGTTTGGTTGTGTTAAGATGGAAGACTTGTCAACAAATGCATTTGTAAGAGTTATAAAGGGAACTATGAATGCTAGTAGTTATATTTCTTGGGGGAGTTTTTACTTTGCTAGTATAGTTAGGTGTTTTAAACAGTTTATTGAATATGTTCAGACAATTTGGAGGAGGATGTGGGAAGACATACTTTTGGATGAGGTGGTCAAGGAAGACCTTTTCAGATAAGGGGAGTGTTTGAGCTTGGATCTGATAAAGCTAACTCAGGGGATGAACTTCTCAGGCAGAAGGAACCAGAAACACTGAAGCCCAGAACACTGGAGAATATTTAAGGGACAGAGAAGGGCAGCAAGCCTATATCTGACATCAAGGATAGAAAGGGGCCAGGGCATGAAGTTTGCAGATCATGCCATGGCATGTGAATTTACCCTGAAGTGTTGTAGGAAACCCTTAGCAAGCAAGTATAGTTAGAAATTACTTTGTAATGCTTTGCTTTTTTTTTTCTCTCTCTCTTTTTTGAGACAGGGTTTCTTTGTGTAACACCTTTGGCTGTCCTGGAACTCACTCTGTAGACCAGTCTGGGTTCGAACTCACAGAGATCCATCTGCCTCTGTCTCCCAAGTGCTGGGATTAAAGGCCTGTTCCACCTCACCCGGCTACTCTGCAGTGTTTTATATTTTAAAAGTATAGACTACTAAATATCTGTCACCATTGTAAAAACTCATTTGTGTCTGTTTTTTGGATAGGCATGATAAGTTTAAGTGGTAACATTTGTTTCCTTGTATTGTTTATGAAAAGAATTATACTTATTAAGTTTCAATTGGCAACATTTGCTCTCTCTAACCATACTGCTTTGTTGAGATAAAAATTGTAAGTTGAAGGCCAGAGATATTTGTTGACACACTTAGCCTGCCATGTGGGACTCTTGTTTTTTACTCTCCAGAGGTGTGGTGGGGAGAAATTAATTTGGAGGTATGGATGACAGTAATGGTTTTCTTTTAGTTCCAGCATCTCATTTATTTTTGTATTTGAATTTTGTGTCAATAAATCCACTGTCACAGACAAACTGAGGATAAAAGATTTACACCACCATCTCACTATTCTGGTGTCAACTGAATCAAAGCTTAGGATTAGTCTATATTTGTTTCCAATGGAGCTGACTCCTGTCTAACAACTGCCAGTCCTGTGTCTTTAATTGTGCCTAAAACACCCAGGAGGCTGAGGTAGGCAGATTTCAGAGTTACATAGTGAGACTGAGCTCAGAACAAACCAAAGATAAGAACTGCTTGAACTTCTGTTCCGTAAATCCAAAATGTAATATAATAATGATGCTAAATTACACAGTTATGCTCCCGTGTAAGGGAATATACTTCTGCAAATGTACCTAACCTTACCTGTCATTTACTTCAGTATTTATTGTTTTTTTGCTGGACAGAAACAGACCTGAATTATTCTAAAATTCTCACAATAATTGTCAGCTCTTCCTTAATATGTTTAGCTGAAACTTAAATATACTTTAAAATGACAGAGGGAGCTTCATTCCAAGTTCTTAATGTAACAAATGACCTCAGCACTGATGGGTTTCTTCCTTACCAGTCCACCCTCAGACTGTTTACTTCTCCTTTTTCATACTCAGTTTGTGCAACAGAGGCTTAGTTTTGCTTTATCCTTGGAGTGAGAATAAAGCAATACTAATGGTTTTCAGTGAACTTTTCTCTCTTCCTAGTACAGTGGAGGACACTGCACATTATGAATTCCATGGATAGGTGAAGGTGATACCCCACAGATAATGCCATAAAACTTTTGGCACACTCTAGAAGTTAGGTGACCACCAAGGAAATGTTATGGTTCAGGAACAGGTCTGCTGGCATGTGTGGACACTTGTGAGTAGAAGATGTTTTGTATCTTGTTTTTTGGTCTTATTTGTAAGAAATTAGGGGCTAGAGAGATGGGTCAATGGTTAGGAGCACTGGCTGTTCTTCCAGAGGATCTTGGTTCAATTTCCAGCACCCACATTGCGGCTCCAGGGACTGAACCCTATGGCCTCCACAGGCACCTGACCTCACGTGCACATACCCATACACACATTTATCCCTCATAAAAATAAATTAGCCATATAGATTTTTAATTTCTGCTTTCTTAGGTTTTTTTCCTTTATATCACCAAGATACTCTCAAATTGACTAAACTAATCACAAAACAAAGCTTTCTAATTGTGTTTCTGTCTTTTAAGACAGGTTCTCATGGAGTCCAGGCTAGCCTGAACTCACTGTGTAACCCAGGATGACCTTTCCTCCACCTGAGCGCTGTGATCACAGGTGTCTGCCCTCTGCTGGTTTCTTTGGCCTCCAGACAGTGCTGGGGATTGAATCCAGAGCTTCATGCCTGCTGGGCAAACACTGTACCCCTGATTGCAGCCCCACCTAGCTTTGCGTTTCATTAACTTAAATAAAAAAAGTTAGATTCCAGACCTTCCAAAAATATTTATGTTGTAAATTACAGCAGGTAATGCATGATTATGAACAAACTTTCCATGGTTTGTTATAGGATGTTCATAAGTGCTGTGTGCTTTTTTGGAATATTTGAAAATTTAGTGTTATTACACAGAACAATTCTATTTAAAAAGTTATCCAGGCTTTATATATGTGTCATATAACGGCTCACTGTCACCTCAATCCAGTGACTGTCTCTGGGATAAACTAATTCAGTGCCCTTGAGCGGCGCCCTCTTGGTTTTCTGTTTTAATTTAATTTTTTGTGTATGAGTGTTTGCCTTCGTGTCTCTGTGCTATTTGGGTCTCTGTTGCCAGCAAAGGCCAGAAGAAGGCCTCAGATCCTCTGGAACTGGAGCTACAGACAGTTGCAAGCCATCATGTGGGTGCCGAATCAGACCCAGGTTCTCTGGAAGAACAGGCAGTGGCTCTTAACTACTGAGCCACCTCTTCAGGCCCTCTTGGTGTTTGAAACAAAGTCTCATAGAACTTGGGCTTGCCTCCACCTTGATATGTAGCTGAGGCTGGTGTTGAATTCCTGCACTCCTAAGTGCTGTAATTAGAGGTACCGCTATGGGTTTTCTGTGTGGGTTTGTTTGTGTTTTGTTGTTTTGTTCTTGTTTGTTTGTCTGTATTTTTTTTTCTGTCTTCATGTAAGGACTAGACAAAGAGCTGAGGTGCTTTTAAATTGATGTTTTTGTCTCACCTTTAAATGAACACAACACTTAAAAATTTTTTTTGGGGAGAAGAAAAGTGAACTGAATACATTTTACTGTTGTATTTCAAGGGATTTCCATACAAAATAAGTAGCTTTGAGTTAAGGATTTATTTTTTGTTAGGTCTTAGGTTGGGGTGGAAGGTTCAAGAGGACACTGAGAGGGATTACTGGGAAATAAGGAGTTTATTTGAAACGTTATTAGCACCATAGATAGGTAGACATAATAAGAGTAGGGGTGGGACTCCAAGAGAAGAGTTCAGGCCCCAGCGTCTGAGACACAGTAAGGCAGGGTCTCTCCCATGTGGTAATGGAGGGAGACACTTAGACCTTTTTTTTAAGATTTATTTTTAAAAATATATTAATGATTTATTTATTTCTATTTTATGTGTATTGGTATTTTATTGTATGTATGTCTGTGTGAAGGTGTCTGATCTCCTGAAACTGGAGTTACTGTGAGCTGCCTGTGGGTGTTGGGAATTGAACCTGGGCCCTCTAGAAGAGCAGACAGTGCTTTTAACTGCTGACCCATCCCTCCAGCCCTTTAAGATTTATTTTTGTTTTATGTGTGTGGGCCTTTTGCCTGGATGTCTGTTTGTGCAGTACCTGTGGAGGCCAGAAGAGGATATTGAATTCTCCATGTAAGTGCAGGTGCTGGGAATCAAACCTGGGTCTTCCAGAAGAGCATCCAGGGCTCTTAGCCACTGATCCTTTTCTCTTGCCCCATCTCATACTTTTGAGGATGCATTTTGGTTCCTGGTGAGCTCTCTGATTCTCAGGAAGGGAGGGGAAGGGGCAGGGTGGAGAACAGAAGTGGGACCCTTCTGATACAAACTCACTTCCCAGGTGAGATGTGATAGGGGGAGTCTGCTGGTTGCTACTCAACAGTATCCCAATTTGGTACCTGTCATTATCTGTGAGACCTGAGCAGAGGTTGGATTCTAACATTATATTCTTAAGATTGTTGTTATTTTTAAGACCCCCCCCCTTTTAAATTCAGAGACTTACTGTGTTGCCTGGACTGGCCTTGATCTGATGATCGATCCACTTCCTTAGGGCTAGATACATGGATATATTGCACCACACCTGCCTTCATTTAAAATAAACACCTGAAGAAATAGCCAGTGTGTATTTCTACATTTGGTTCATCTTAAGCTTACTGTGATTAACTTAACATTGCTTTCATTAAAGTTTGGGACTCAGGAAGCACTCTTCTATGCTATAGGTCATCACTGTAGGGATCTACCTGTTTTGGGCCCCCCCCCCAACTCCCTTTGCCTTACTCTTCCACTGAGTTCCATCCCTGCCCCCACTCCAGTTTTCTAATCTCATTAGTGATTCAAACTGCCCACTAGGGGAGCCACTAGCCTCAGAACACTAATTGAGTCTTTGAAATATGATAAGTGCAAATTAAGGCGTGCTTCGAATGTACAAAACAACACATCAGATCTTAAAGACTTCATTTAAAAAAAGCCATTGTAAAATCATTATACTGACTTGTTTATATGATTAGAATAGTGTCTGGGTGGTTTGCCTACATGTGTCTGTGAACCACATGCATGCCTGATGCCTATGGAGGTCAGAAGAGGGAGTCAGCTTCCCTGGAACTACTGATGGTTGTGACCTACCATGTGGTGCTGGCAATGCAACCCGGGTCCCCTGGAAGAGCAGCCAGCGCTCTTAGCTGCTGAGCCTTCTCCAGCCCCACTTTATTTAATTTTAATCAATTTAGTTTTAAATTTTACATGTAGTTAGTTTGTAATGTATGCCACACTGTCAAAATAGAGGATTTATGGGATTGTTTTATTCAAACATTTATATGTAAGACTGGCTTATTTATGATACTGCAAAGTAGGTCATTGGTTTTTTGTTTTTTGGTTTTTTTTTTTTTGAGGCAGGGTTTCTCTGTGTATCCCTGGCTGTCCTGGACTCACTTTGTAGACTAGGCTGGCCTTGAACTCACAGAGATCTGCCTGCCTCTGTCACCCGAATGCTGGGATTAAAGGTGTGTGCCACCATGCCCAGTAGGTCATTAGTTTAATGTAAGAACATAGTTGTGTTTTTCATAAGCAATACTAAAAGATCAGGGATGGTTTATATTGAAAACCCCCTGTAGCAAGCACTATAGAATTATTGGAGGTGGTTTGCATATTAGAATGAGCCCTGAACTATACTACTCACAGTTTGAAATATACCTAAAGCTTTGTGAATTACACAGCACAGTAAGCTTAACATTGCTTTCATTAAAGTCTGGTTTATTCTTAGATCCTTTTCTGAAAGCTAGACTCCTTTTGAAAAGTGTGAACATGACTAGGCATGGTATACATTTTTAAAATGCCAGCACTTGGGAGATAGTAGCAGAGGCAGCAGTATCTCTAAGTTCAAGGTCAGCCTAGTCTATATTGAGCTTTGAGACAGCCTAGGATATATTGATAGACCCTGTCTCAAAAAAATAAAATAAAAAGTAAAAAGGAAGGAAGAAAGAAATGTGAGCAATGGAACAATGTGCAACTTTGTTAAAGAATTTTTCTCCTGGAAGGAAAATCCAGGCTTTTTAACAAATAGCCATGATGAGAATATTTTTGGAAACTTTTGATGTTAGACTTAACTCTATTGGCTAACTACACACAAACATCAAGGGTAGAGCATCTCTAACTGGAAGATATAAAATCTTTCAAGATTGAAACATTCTGAATTCAAGCTTTTCAGACTAGGCATATTCAGCCTGCATATGCACAGACTTATACCAAAAAAGTACCAATATTTTATAATGTTTACTTATTTTCTTTGTGTACTTAAATATTTATATGTGCTAGTATTTTGTAATACTATTAATGTTTTTATTATTGCTTCACAGTGAAGAATTGAATGTCACTATGTCTGGAATCAAGCGAACAATCAAAGAAACTGACCCTGACTATGAGGACGTGTCTGTAACCCTTCCCAATAAGCGGCATAAAGCGATTGAAAGTTCAGGTAGACATTGAGTTGCTTTGAGACTTAACTTGCTGACATTTGCCTGTTCACAGGATTTATAGAATCTGCACGAGTATCTGTCTTCGTGTACAAGCTGAAGGATATTCGAGAGGTTAGCCTGGTGCTTATGTTAACCATATGTCACATACAAGGGAAGGGATCTGGCAGGAACATGATCTAGTAGTCTGGAAGTAAAGCAAACTGTAAGTGTTAGCTATTGTAGCATGTAACTTAAAATCAGAATTTTGGCAACTGGAGAGATGGCTCAGTGGTTAAGTATGCATCCTTTTCTTTTTATGTTTTAAAGACCCCCCCCCCTTCCCCCCCCTTGGTCTTTTAAGACAAGGTCTCTATTATGTATCTCTTGCTGTCCTGGAACTCACTCTGTAGACCAGGCTGACCTGGAACTGACAGAGATCCACCTGCCTCTGCCTCTTGGGTGTGGGGTCAAAGGTATGTACCACTACCATCTAGCTATAACAGAATATTTTTATTTACAGTCACTTATATTTATTACTATTTAAAAAACACTATAAAATACCTAAATTCTACAATCTAAAATTTATAATCTAAAGTCTATAATCTCTAAGAGCACCCTAGTACCTAAGAACATTCTTAATACCTATCTAAAAACACTTAACTGATACTATTTTAACTTTCTTAAAAGAATATTAATATTCTTAGTGTAGGTTCGTGCAGGGTGACTTGGTTTACAGCAGTCCCTGCAGATAGTCCTTTTCAAGATTTTTAAAGTCTGTTGGTCCTTTTTTTTTTTTTTTTTTCCCCCAGTTAACAAGGCCAATTTGTTTCAACCACCAAATTATGGCCAGTTTATAAAGTCAGTCTATTCCAACCGCCAGACAGAGGCCAGCTTTTTCCACAGGCTTCACAGGCTAAAGCTTCTCCCAGCTGCTCCTGAACTCCAACTGTTTTGTCATCAGCCTTAATAGGCTGAATTACGGCAAAGGGTCTTTCTCTCTTGGACTGTGTTTCTCTCTTGGACTCTGCCTTACAGCATACCTTGCTGTGCACCTCTCTGGCATGACTTCTCAGTTGGTGAGAGCAGGATAGAGAATGCTGAGTTGAGGTTTCTGGCTTATATAATTGAATTATCTTGAGATCTATGGCGGAGGGTCCACAGAGTCTCTTGATGGCCAGCAGTACTGTGATTTCTCATGGGAACCGATGTCATCTGCGTGGCTTGTGTGGTTTCTTAGCAATGTCCCTTCAACAGGGCATATGGTCTGGCCACAACTGGGCTTTGTCCATTTCATCAGGCTAAAAGAACATCAAGCTTGGGGCTGGAGAGATGGCTCAACAGTTAAGAGCACCAGTTGTTCTTCCAAAGGACCTGGGTTCAAATCCCAGCACCCACATGCCAGCTCACAACTGTCTGTAACTCCTGTTCCAAGGGATCTGACACTCTCACACAGATATACATGGAGACCGAACACCAATGTAATAAAATACAATAATAAAAAAAATGCTTAAAAAAAAAAAAGACCCTCAAGCTCCTCCTTATGTGCTGCCAGATGCTAATCTGAACTGCCTACTAACTTCACTAAAGGCCTAACTTCTACCACACCTAGCTTTTTAAAAATATTTTATGTATATGTTTTACCTGCATGTATATCTCTGCACCATGCACATGCATTGGCTGCATAGACTAAAGAGAGTATTGGATCCTCTGAAGTTACAGGAGATTGTTAGCTGCTGTGTGAGTGCTAGGAATCAAACACAGCTCCTTTGTAAGAGTAGTTAATACTCTTAACAGCTGAGCCATTTCACTCTAGCTCCCAAGCTCAGTGCTCTTGCAGAGAACTCAAGTGTAGAATTGTTAAATTATTTACCTGTATTTGTATTAAGGTTAATTGGTCGGCAGTGTTGATCCTTAACCCGCCTTTATAAACACACAAGCCTTTGCCTGAATTGAGCGATCTTGGCCCATTTAAGGTAGCTCATTCTGTTCACCAAATATGACCCCATATATTATACATACAGCCCCTGGGCTGTTTTTCTCTGTGCTATGCAGATGTTCCAGGCCACATGGAAGGTGGTTCTCTTCTCAAATCCATGGTGTGTGTCCTCCTTCCTGCTCCTCTGGCTTCTCTTCTACCCAAGATAACTCTCTGTCAGCCCCAGAAGTCCTCAAACCTTTGCCCCGCCTAACTCTCTCTTTGCCCAATCTCAGGCCTCAGTACACATTTAACCAATCAGAGACAATGGTTAACAAGAAGGTAGCACAGCCTCACTTGGTGTACATCAAGCAGGTGTCTGGGAGCAGGCTAATTGACACTTAGAATGCATCACATCACCCAAGCTTGGTTCACAGCATCTATATCAGGTGTCTCAAAACAGCTGTAACTCCAGCTCCAGGGAATTTGATGCCCTCCATGGGCATCTACACTTACATACATGAACACATAATTAAAAATAAAATAAATCCTTAAAAACAATACTTTGGAGGAAGGGGAATTCAGATTGGATCGTTAAAAAAAAAATCTTAAAAATTCCAAAGGGGAAAAAAAATTGATGTCTCTATAATAATGGAATAACCACGTGAGGTGATTGTGGGTGATGAAGGTTTTTAATAGTTTCATAGTATTTTCATATATCTATAAGAATGATCAAGTTATTTCATGTGTACTGTTGCTTAAATAGGATAACATTACTGTGAAGTATTAACTGTGCTCATTGAATGTCTCACTTGTGTGTTAGGTAGCAAATGTCAAAGGAGGAGAGGCTTCTCTCAGCTCATGCTTTCAGAGGTTTCAGTCCGAGGTTGACCGGCTCATTGCTCTGGGCCAGCCATGAGGCAGGGCATCAGGGCCTCATTCTTGTAGTGGGGCTGTTCACACTGCAGCAGGCCAGAAGCTGAAGGAGGAGTGAGCAGTGGGGCTTAGGATAAGATGTACCCTTCAAAGGCTTGTACTTCCTCCAACTAGGTCACACTTAGACTTACTAAGACCTCCCGAGAGCATTGTCAGCTAGGACCAAGCCTTTAGCACATGGACTTTTGGGAACATGCATTCAAGCCAGATGTAATAACAATCTTGAGGGTCAGTGAGTAATAAAAATTTGGAAAGTACTGATCTAGTCCAACCCTACTTGTAGCACTTGTTCAGTGGTATTACGTTATCTTTCCACAATTATGTAATCAATTGAAAAGCAAATCATCAATTAATTTGACTCATGGTTTATCTTTTTCTTTCTTTTTTTAAAGATTTTTTTTTTACAGATTTATTTATTTATTACGTATACAATGTTCTGTCTGCAAGTACGCCTGCAGGTCAGAGGAGGGCACCAGATCTCATCGTAGGTGGTTGGGAGCCACCATGTGGTTGCTGGGAATTGAATTCAGGACCTCTGAAAGAACAGTCCAGTGCTCTTAATCTCTGAGCCACCTCTCTAGCCCTCTCTTTCTTTTTCTTTTTTTTAGGTTTTTCGAGACAGGGTTTCTCTGTATAACAGCTCTAGCTGTCCTGGACTTGCTTTGTAGACCAGGCTGGCTTCTAACTCACAAAGATCCACCTGCCTTTGCCCCCTAAGTGCTGGGATTAAAGGTGTGCGCCACCACCGCCCCGCTTTTTTTTTTTTTTTTTTAACTGACATAAAAATTATATATATTTGAGGCTGGAGAGATGACTCAGGCTCAGTAGTTAAGGTCCTGTCTTGTTGAGTCTGGTCTTGTCCAGTCCACACACATGCACGCACTCAGGCACACAAGCATGGACAACAAGTAAAAGTCTCTTTTTATTAAGTATATTTAAGACCTATCACATGATATTTTCACATAGTTTCATGCAGATGAAAAAGAACGTAGTTTTCTTTCTGAATCATTTAAGAACATTAAGGATAATGTCTCATGAACCCAAAGCAGTTTCTGTTTTTTGTGTTTCTTTGCTGATTTAAATCAGTAACTACTGATTAATTTGGTGTGTTTTGTGTTCTTTGTATAGCTCGAGATGCAGCTGTGCAGAAAATTGAGACTATTATTAAGGAGCAGTTTGCTCTTGAAATGAAGAATAAGGAGCATGAAATTGACGTCATTGACCAGGTATAATAGTGATAAATTGAAAATACTAAATTTATGGAGGGAAAAGATTATGTTTGATGATGTTTTAAAAGAATTTCCCAATCCTGGGCATGGTGCACACACCTTTAATCCCAGCATTCTAGAGGTAGAGTCAGATGGATCTCTATGAATTCTAAGACAATTTGATCTCCATAATGAATTCCAGGAGAGCTAAGGCTGTCCCTGTCTCAAAACAAAAAATTATCCTGCTGAGGGATGGGGCACGCACCTATAATCCCAGTACTTGGGAAGTAGAGACAGGAGGACCAGACAGACACTTAAGGCCATCTTTAGTGACATAGTTAATTTGAAGCCAGCCTGGGATACTTGAGTCTTTGTCTCAAAAACTCCAAAATAAATAAATGAAATTGGAGTAAAGATAAAAAGTTCTATTTGAACTTCCACCTCAAAGGATAATCCTTTTTGAAATGTTCTCACTCTATTATGGTTATGTCTTGATTAATAAGTGTGCTCGTATTCCATGTATCACTGGTGGTTTTTTTTTCCTGTTGTTGTTTTTATTTGTTTTATTTGTAATTTTTAAGACTTTACTGATAAAGGAAGCACACACACTGCCCCCATGCCTGGTGTGCTCTAGGGTAGAAGCTCTGGCTTTGGTTATACACATGAGCACTCAGACACTGAAGTGAATCTCCAGCCCATATCTTTGCCAGTTGAATTAGATGACAAGTATTTATTTATTTGCTGAAACAATTCAAGAAGCTGAGATTTTGCTTTTGTTGTTTACATTTATTCTGTGGATTTTAAATTGCCATTGTTATTTGCCATATTTAAACAGCATTTAAGCCCTCACTTTTTTTAGCGACTGATTGAAGCCAGAAGGATGATGGATAAGCTCCGAGCCTGCATTGTAGCAAACTATTATGCTTCTGCTGGTCTCCTGAAGGTTTCTGAGGTAAGTGTTCCTCATATTCTAGTCTGTTCTCAGCCACCATTTCCCTTGTCTGGAGGAAGTCAGGGCAATGTGAATTTCCTACTGTTGAGACATTTCTTACATTGACCTTTAGGATTTAATATGTCTGACTGCTTATTAAATTGTGTTTAACCTTGGTCCTGTCATCCTTTCCGTACTGATTGCTAATGTGATACTAGCAGGGAGACCTCAGTGCAACTCGACCTAGATCTTCCTCTCTTGCTTTGCCTTACTGAGAATGTCTTGGTCTTTTAAATGCCACTTCTTTACGATAGTTTTCAGTATGAGAAAAAGACAAACATGCTTGTATACCATGTAGATCCATTAGTTTAAAAATCCATTGTTTTCTTTCTTTCCTCTGAAACATTTATAGTTAACTTCTAGACATAACATTTCAATATTAACTGTAAAACTTTTTTACTCCTTTTTCTTTTTTTCCTGGCAGCTGTGTATGAAGCCCAGAGTGCCAGTGAAACACACACATACACAATACCGGTAAAAACACAAAATCAGAGACCATAATATCCAAGCAAAAGATCAGTAAGATAAAAAAATGCCAAAACAAAGCATTGTCCCTTGGGTGTCTTCCCTGGATTTCTCTGTATCTAAGGTTCCTTTAAGGATACTAGTCCTGGGTGAGGGTTGACCTCAGACTAGTATGACTTCGTTTTAAAATTAATTACATCTAGAAAGACACCCCCTCTTTTAAAATTAATTACATCTAGAAAGACACCCCCTCCCCCCCCCCTATGTGTGCTTGTGCCTGTAACTGACCCCAGAGTCTCACATATGGTAGGTGTGTAATCACACATGTTCGGCAACACCCGCAACCCCTTAGCCATTTCCAAACAAAGCTACAGATTGTGGGTGGACACGAATCTGTGGAAGTTGTACTTTCCAGTCCAGCACAAATTCTGGTATAATTGATTAAATACCTCGGTATTGGCTGACCACAGAGGACAACATGAGTTGGATTTGCATGGTGTAATTTGTTGATTTACTGTTAGCAGGTGGGATCTGTTTTGTTTGCTTGTCTAGAAAGGTACCTTTTTTTTTTTTTTTTGGTTTTTTGAGACAGGGTTTCTCTGTGTAACAGCCCTGGCTATCCTGGAACTTACTCTGTAGACCAGACTGGCCTTGAACTCAGAGATCCACCTGCCTCTTCCTCTTGAGTGCTGGTATTAAAAATATGTGCCACCATGCCCTGGGAAATGTACCAATTTTATCTCCTGATGTTCTGATTAAGATTTACTAAGACTGGGACTGAAGATAAGGCTCAGTAGTTGGTTCAGTTGAATTCAGTTCCTAGCATCTGCTTGGTAGCTTTCAGCTATCAGTAACTTCACATTCAGGGGATCCAACACCCTCTTCAGGTGTTAAAGAATGCAGGTATCAGACGTTCACATGGTGCACACCGCACATGCAGGTAAAACTCATACAGATAAAACAAAATAGATAAATCCTTAAAAAATTTAAGGAATCTTTAGCTAGGCTTTCTCTGTTAGCCATTTAATTATTTTAGTTTGGAGAACACAGCTCTGAAAAGCCCTCTTACTGAATTAATCAGCTCTATTTCTTATTTTAAAACATTAGTCTCACTCACACTAGTTCTTTAATAATTCAGGCCTTTTGTTTTGATTAATAGCTATGTAACTCTTTGTGTGTCTGGTGGAATGAAATCTTGCTATGTATCTCATGCTGTCCTAGACATTGCAATCCTTCTGCTTCTGCCTCCCAAGTATTGGGATTAGGTAGTTCCACCATGTCAGGCCAATTATTTTGTGATTATTGTTTGTGTGTGTGTGTTAGAGATTTGCTTTATTTTTTAAATTATGTGTGTTTTTGCTTGGGTATGTACACGTACATGAGTGCAGGTGCCAATTTAGGCCATCGTTATTCTTCTGATCGATGGATCCCCTTGGAGCTAGAGTCACAGTTAGTTGTGAGCTCCCTGATCTGAGTGCTGAAAGACCACCCAATAACACCTCTTTGAAAACAACTGAACTTAGTCCTCTACAGTAGCCTGAGGGAAAACGTTCTTATATTGCTGATTTTAAAGCTTCTGTTTTGTTTTTTGTTCCTGTGTGTTATTTTTTATACTGTGTTCTTTTGTTACCGTTTTTTTGTTTTGAGGCTATATAAAGCAGGCTGATCTTGAACTTAAGAAGATGTTCTACCCTACTTAGATTTCAAAGATCTTGGGATTGTAGATATGAGGCCATAATGCCTGACTCTGTGTCCTTTTTAAATTAGATCTTGCTGGGAATTGTGGCACTTACCTTGAGCTCCTGGCCTTTCTGTTTCTACCTCGTGGATGCCAGGGTTCCAGGCATGTTCTACCAAGCTGTGTTTATGTGGCACTGGCTTTCTGAAGCCTAGACAATCAGCTGAACTACAGTGAAGCCCTTATTTTACTTTTCCAAATGTAGCCCAGGGTGGTCTAGAACTTCAGATTCTCCTTCCTCAGTTTCCTGAGTCATGACTTCACTAGTGTGTGCCATCACACACCTGTCTCATTTTTTACTTTTAGAGTTAGAATTTTGCACAATTATTTGTCACTTTTGTTTTGTTGATGCAGGCTAGATATAAGAATTTACAGTGGAGAGATTTAGTTTTTTTTCTTTTGGTTGTGAGTTTAGTCTTTATTGGCTGAGCCATCTCTCTATCTAGGATGTGGAGAGATTTTTGAAGGATTGTTAACATGATCTTAACATAGCTAGGAGTTTTCAGGAGTTCAGTTTTTCATTTAGTTTTGGTGGATTGGATTAAGTTTGTTTCTTTCATTTTCCTAGGGATTAAAGACATTTGATCCGATGGCTTTTAACCACCCTGCTATCAAGAAATTTTTGGAATCACCTTCTAGGTCATCATCTCCTACCAATCAGAGATCAGAAACACCATCTGCCAATCATTCTGAAAGTGACTCTTTATCTCAACACAATGATGTCTTGTCTGACAAAGACAATAACAGCAACGTGGATGTGGAGGAAAGGCTCTCCAGCACTGGGGAGCAGAGACCGAGCCAGAACCTAGGAAGGGTATAGCGCTGGATGGGAGTGGGCTGGGCTCCAGGGGAGAGAGACCTGTTGTTTATTAAGTGTGGGCACATTTCTCCTTCTTTCACAAGGACTCTGGGACATATGTTGTTTGATTTTTACAGCTGTGAACTGCCATGTGGGTGCTGAGATTTGAACCTAGGTCCTTTTGGAAGAGCAGCTAATGATTGCTCTTATCTGCTGAGCCATCTCTCCAACCCCCTCTTACTGGCATCTTTTAAGCTGGAATTACAGGCACGTGCTCCATACTTGTATGTGCTGGAGCCTGAATCCAACCAAGGCTTGGTATAACCCAGAGAAGCTCTCTACCAACTGCTTTATCTCTAAACTCACTAATGTATGCATGAGTGCATGCGTGCGTGCGTGCGTGCGTGCGTGCGTGCGTGCGTGTGTGTGTGTATTTTCAGACAGGGTTTCTCTGGCTGTCCTGGAAACACTCTTTGTAGACCAGGCTGGCCACAAACTCACAGAGGTCCTCTTGCCTCTATGCTGAGATTAAAGGCATGTGCCACCATGCCCAGCTCTTTTTCTTTTGTTTTGGTTTTTTTTTTTTCCTTTTGTCTTTTCGAGATAAGGTTTCTCTGTGTATCCCTGACTGTCCTGGACTCACTCTCTAGACCAGGCTAGCCCTGCCTGGTCACAGACATCCTCCTGCCTCTGCCTCCTGAGTGCTGGGATTAAAGGCATGGGCCACCACGCTTGACCAGCTCCTTTTCTTATAAAAACAAAAGCAACAAACAAGCTGGAGGGATGGCTCAGAGGCTACGAGTACCGGCTGTTCTTCCAGAGGGCCTGAATTTGGTTCCTACCACCCACGTGGCAGCACAGTCATCATAACTCTAGTTCCTAGGGATCAGCGTTCTCCTGTCTCAGTGGGCACCAGGCATACACATGGTGAATAAACACACATGGAGGCAAGAACATTCATAAATAAAATAAAATATAAATTACACAAACAAAACCCAAAGCCATCACACTGCCAGGTGTGGTGGTGGCCCATGTCCACAGTCTGACACTTGGGAGAGCAGGTGAAAGTGACAGTGAGTCCCATGCCTACAGGGCTAGAGAAGACCCTGTTTTCTGAGAGACTAAATACTCTGAGTTATTTTATTCGTACCTTATGTTATGTTGATATCCTATTGAATATTGTTTAAATGAGTACAGATATTGATGTTCTTTCTTTCAGGACACTTCGAGTGTTAGTGGCTCCCATAAAAGAGAACTACGGAATGCTGACCTCACAGGGGATGAGACTTCCCGGCTGTTTGTAAAGAAAACAATAGTAGTGGGCAACGTGTCCAAGTGAGTGTATTTGAAATGTTTCCTGTCACCCATTTACCTAAATATTGATACTTTGCCACCATTTCTTTACAGTATTACAGTAGAGGAAGGCTCAGGAATTCTTTCTTCGTAGTTCTTGTTTTTAAGGTAAATGATGGTTCAGAGACATTTTTATGGTAATCTTGTGCCTTAGCAAAGTCAGAAGTAGAACTGAGTTTTCTTTTTTTTGGTTTTTCAAGACAGGGTTTCTCTGTGTATCCTTGACTGTCCTGGACTCACTTTGTAGGCCAGGTTGGCTTTGAATTCACAGAGATCCACCTGCCTCTGCCTCCTGAGTGCTGGGATTAAAGGCATGTGCCACCATGACCAGCAATTACAGACAGCTGTGAACTGCCATGTGGGTGCTGGGATTTGAACCTGGGTCCTTTGGAAGAACAGAAGTGCTCTTAACCGCTGAGCCATCTCTCCAGCTCAGAACTAAGTTTTCATCTACAGTTCTCCTGATCTGGTGATGTCCTGCCTTGGATCTTCTCTGTGACTATCCCTGGTGTTAAATGAGGTGTTTATTCTTGAATGTCAGTAGAGAGTAAGCAGGGTAGTATACTGTTTTACACTTAGCATTATTTTATTTATTTTTATTTTATATATGTGAATTGCATGTGTGTATGTGTTCCACAAGAATACCTGGTGCCTGCTGAGGCCAGAAAAAGGTGTGAGATCCCCAAGACTGGAGTCCCAGATTTGTGAGCCTCCATGTAGGTGCTGGGGACCAACCTGGGTTCCCTGAAAAGGCAGTTGATGCTTTTAAGTGAGACATCTCTCACCCCCTGCTAGTTTACTTTTGAGCCAGCATCTCAAGTTTTGCCCAGCCACAGCCAAGCTTACAATCTTCCTGCCTCAGCCCTCCTGCATAGCTTTCTGTCTAATCACACCACCATGCCCAGTTGCTTTTAACATTTGATGTGAAGCTTAGGTATTTGATTTGTTTATTTTTGTAGTTTGTTTTGTTTTGCTTTGAGACAGTGTCTCACTGGTCTAGAACTTTAGAGATAATGCTTGCCTCTGGCTCGAGTGCTCGGAGGAAAGGCACACGTTGCTGTGCCTGAGGATTCAGTCATCTGAGAGCCACTGAGGTAGTGATGTCATCCCTCCCTTCTACTCTGGTTTTCAAAGACATGTTTTCTTCCACTTTCATAATCTCAACATTTTATATTTAGCTGACATTGTCCCCGCCAAATCGGAACGCAAACTCGCTTTTTTCTGAAAACCCTTATGTTTCTTTTGTGAAATGGAATGACTTGGGGGGTAAAGAGGTGGCTCAGGGGTTAAAATACTGGGTGCTCTCCCAGGGGACCCGGGTTCAATGGCCACCCCAGTGGCTGCTTGAAGTTGTTGTTAAGTTCTAGGGGATACAACATCCTCTTCTGTCTTCTGTATGCACTTCGTGCATTTGATACACAGACATACCTGCAGGCAAAACATCCAAACACGTAAAATAATAAAATATAAAAAATGAATAATTTAAGTGTAATGGCATTTTGTGATTTGATTATTTTTTTCTCCTTCAAATTCCAACAGTCAGGCTCTCTTTGAGTTCAAGACCAGCTTGGGCTATATAGTGAGACCCTCATCTTAGAACTAAACAAACAAAAAACCCCAATATTAAGATTTTCAGTGATTTTGGAAGATGAGCCAAAGAAATTTGAATTGCAAATTGTGAAAGTCACTAGTGTTTAGGTAGAAAAGATCTCATTTCCAGTTGCTTGATGAATACTTATACATAAATACTTTTTAAGTCAATTTTTGTTTATTGATGATAATAACACAGTGACAATTTTAGTGCGTGTGTAGTTTGGTTTTTTGTTTTGTTTTGTTTTGAGATAAGGTCTCACTCACTGTGTAGTCCTGCCTGACCTGCAGCTTACAGAGATCATCTACCTCAACCTTCTCAGCGCTAGAATTAAAGGCATACACTACCATGCATAGCTTTTTTAAAAATCCTTAAAAAGGAAGAGGGGCATGCTTTGGGGCTGACAAGGTGGTTTCCTGAGTAGAAGCACTTGCCACGAGGGACTGGTGACCTGCCCTTACCCCTAAACACACATAAACACAACAGAGAGAACTATTGCACAGTGGTGATCTCTGAACTCCATTTGCACTGCCTGGCACTTGTGCCCCCAGTGAGTGGGTGAGTGAGCGAGCGAGTGAGTGAATAACTCGGTCAATAAATGCAAGGAGAATGTTCTAAAATATTACTGGATGTGCATATATATTTTTTAAAGTATTCAGTTTGACTTTTAGCCTTATATATATTTCTTGGGTTCATACTTGGTGGAATTTTGATTGTTTAGTCAGTTTTCCAGCCCGAGCCATAAAGCATAAACCTTTTCCCTCAAACTAAGGAAGCCTGAGAGTCTGCCAGTCAACCCCATAGTGATCTTTGAAATCAGAAGCTGATTTGGAGCAGGAATAGCTGAACTCATTAACATCTGCCTCTGGGTATGAATGTGAGTGGAGAGGGCTGAGCTGTCCTCTTTTCCTCTGTAGGAAACATCTCTTGACCAGATCAGAGCCAGCCGCAGACTGAGAAAAATGGCAGCTTTTCCTGCAGCCTATTTGCCACAAACAGGTTTTCCTTAACCTGGTATCACAGTAGGAAGAGGCCTCAAGAAACAGTTTTCCCAAACCTTACAGTCACTTCCAAAGAAAATCATGTTCCTAAAATTTGAGACCTTACCTTAATGTGTCTACCAGTGTTTAATTTAGAGTGAAAATATACTTAACAAAAATTTCTGAGATATGATCAATCTATTGCATAAATATTTTTGGTCAACTGTGTAAGTTTGGGGAAACCTTTTCAGAACTCTGTGTATGTGCGTGTATGTGTGAATGTTCGTGCGTGAGTGTGTTGGTTTGTGTGGTGTGTGTGTGTGTGTATGTGTGTGTGTGTGTGTGTGTGTGTGTGTGTGTGTGTGTGTGTGTGT
>CAJQZJ010034382.1:1417478-1562641 GCA_907164525.1 Lophiomys imhausi
TGTGTGTGTGTGTGTGTGTGTGTGTGTGTGTGTGTGTGTGTGTGTGTCAGAGGACACCTTGTGGAATCATTCTTCCCCCTTTACATTGACTCCTGGGATCGAACTCTGGTCATGAAACTTCCATGGCAAGTGCTTTACCTGCCAAACCTGAAAAACAATTGTACCCCCCCCCCCCCCCCAGTTGTTTACTACTCCTTCGATGCTTTGACCAAAACAATTTTTTTTAATGTTTGTTTATTACTTCAGGTTACATCTCTATCACAGTGCTCTCTTTCCACCCCTCCCAGTCCCACCCTCTACCCCCTATCCATTCCTTCCCACTCCTCTGGAGTGGAATGTCCCCACATATCAGTCCCCTGCCCCATTTCAGTAGTCATATGAGGGCCAAGAACTTCCTCATACACTGGGGGCCTACAAGGCAGCACCACTAGGGCAAAGTGTCTCATTAACAGGTAACAAAGTCTATGTTCCTGTTCCCTTTGGTGCATTGGTTGTAGTGTAGTTATCCTTTACTATATGGCAAAAATCTGATTATAAGTGAATAGATAGCATTGCATCCTTCTGAGTCTGGGTTAGCTCACTTAGAATGAGCTTCTCTAGTTCCATCCATTTGGCTGCAAATTGCATGATGTCGACATGTAAAAGAATGAAATTAGACCCATACTTATCACCTTGCACAAAACTTAAGTCCAAGTGGATCAAAGACCTTATGTAAGGCCTGACACACTAAATTGAATAGAAGAGAAAGTGGGGGAAAGCCTCGAACTCATTGGCACAGGTGACAACTTCCTGAACAACTCAGGCTCTAAGACCAACAATCAATAAATGGGACCTCATGAAACTGAAAAGCTTCTGTAAGGCAAAAGACACTGTCATTGGAACAAAATGGCAGCCTATAGATTGGGAAAAGATCTTCACGAACCCAACATCTGACAGAGGGCTAATATCCAAAATCTACAAAGAACTCAAGAAATTAAATCCCAAGAAAACAAATAATCCAATCAAAAAAATGGGAACAGAGCTAAACAGAATTCACAAAGGAGGAATCTCTAATGGCTGAGAGACACTTGAAAAAATGCTCAGCATCCTTAATCATCAGAGAAATGCAACTCAAGACGACTCTGAGATTCCATCTCACACCTGTCAGAATGGCTAAGATCAAAAACTCAAATTACAGCACATGCTGGTGAGGTTGTGGAGAAAGGGGAACACTCCTCCATTGTTGGTGGGAGTGCAAGCTTGTACAACCACTATGGAGGTCAGTCTGGCGATATCTTAGAAAACTTGGAATAGCTCTGCCTCGGGACCCAGTCATACCACTTCTGGGTATATGTCCAAATGATTCAACAAACCACAAGGATGTTTCCTCATTTATGTTCATAACAGCCTTACTTGTAATAGCTAGAAACTGGAAACAACCCAGATGTCCCTCAACCAAGGAATGGATTAAAAAACTGTGTTACATCTACACAATGGAATACTACTCAGCTATCAGAAACAATGAAATCGTGCAATTTGTGACCAAAACAATTTTTTATTATTTATTTTTAGGATTAATGGAAGTTTAACAAGGTTACTAAGTATGAAATTAAGTAGGCACAGGGGCTAGGGGAAGTTTTAGAAAAAGTAAAGATTAGATCCAATGTGACTGCTGCTAATTACTGCTGGAATTTTAACCTTGTTTTAAGCAGGACCTCATTATTTGTTGTTAAGTTTTTCTTTAATGTATTTATGTCTTTTGCTTCATGTGCACCATGGGTGTGCCCACAGAGGTCAGAAGAGGGCATCAAACAGAAGTCAGTTCTTATAGTGCAGCCACACATTAGAAAGTATTTAAAAATCTTATTTACATTAGCTATCACAATATGCTCAGTAAATCAACAAAAGAGAGACTAGCCCTTCCAGAAGAATTTTTGTATGTTATTAAAAGGAATAGAGTCTATTGTCAGTCTCATAGACAAGGAGGTTCAGTACTGTAAATGCCACTTGTCCCTGAATTAAAACTGACCTGCAGATAATCCAGTGAAAATCCCAACAAAACTCATAGAATTCACTGGCTAGTGCTTCTTGGTGGAGGAGTGAAGTGCCAAGACTGACAGAGCACGTGTGTGGACAGGTGTGCAGGTGCCTCTTGTTCCCTGCCACACTAAGGATAATCAGAGACCTGCGTGACTATTCTGAGGCCTTGTCCATGTTTTTCACCAGAATCTAAGAAGAGTTGAAAAGGCAGGGCCCTCCAAGGGTAAAGAGACTTCATGTGCCATAGTCAGACCCAGTTGATAAGAAACCAACTTTACTTACTCTCTGTTAATTTGGGATTGATAATGAGAAAACCAGTTTTAAGGGAATTAATTAGACACAGAGGCTAGTGGGAGCTTTAGAAAAAGTGAAGATTAGAGACTGGTTAAGTGTGACTGCTCCTAGTTACTGCTGGAATTTTAATCTTTTAAGGAAGACCTAATTATTCGTTGTTAAATTTTTTATATATTTTATAGATGGATCTAATAACAGAGATTTTTAAAAAAAATTTATTACATCAAGTTACATCTCCAACACAGTCCCCTCCCTCAACCCCTCCCAGTTCCACCCTCCCACCCTAAGTGTTTTTTTTTTTCTTTTACGGTGTATATGTGTTTTGCCTTCATGTGTATATGTGTATCATGTATGTGTCCACAGACATTGGAAGAGGGCATCAAATGCTCTAGAACTGGAGTTACAGACAGTTGTGAGCTGTTCTGTGTGGGTTCTGTGAATCAAACTCAAATCCTCTGGAAGAGTGCTCTAAATTCCCGATTACTGGTTTTGAGGTTTTTAGTTTATTGTTATTGTGTGTATATCTGCATCATTTTTGTATATATGGACTTGCATATCATGGCACATGTGTGGAGGTCAGTACATCATTTTAAGTGGCATCCTGGGATCAAATTCAGATCATCAGAATATTATGGCAAGCACCTTCACTCGCTGAACCATCTCACCAACACAGATGATTAGATTTTTGAAGAAAGAAGTTTATCTCTCTCTCTTCTCCAGGTACATACCTCCAGACAAGCGAGAAGAAAATGACCAGTCAACCCATAAGTGGATGGTGTATGTCCGAGGGTCCCGTAGGGAGCCCAGCATTAATCACTTTGTCAAGAAAGTTTGGTTCTTTCTTCATCCTAGCTATAAACCAAATGACCTTGTGGAAGTTAGGTGAGTATACCTATGATTTACTGAATTCAGGAAAAGTGATTACCTTTGCAGCATTCTTTAGAAATGTCTGTGTTGTTAATGGCTTACTCAGTACCTGCTCTTGGTTGTTAAATGGCTTTAGCTGTAGTTTCCTCTGCAGTGTTTTTCAAATTGGCCCTGTCACCTACTGTCATATTGTCACTGTACTGTGTTGGTAGCCTTGAAGGACTGGAGCATATAAGTGTTACTGATAATCAACTGCAACATGTTAACATTATGGAAATGTTTAAAATTCCCCATAGTTTCACTGTCTCAGATAGAATCCCCGTGCCATTTCTTCTGTATATACACTTATGTAGTACACTTATTTCAGTGAGATGGAATGGTTGTGTATGGTGATGTGAAATTTGCTTGTTATTCAGATGCATTCTGTACATTTTTATGTGTTGTTAGCAGCTTCTAAACATACTATTTGTATCAGTGAAATTTCCCATATTCCTGTATGTGAAAACATGGCCTACTAAACTCCTTAAAATGACAAATGTCCCCTCCCCTCTCACACACGCACACGCACATTTCAGTGGTGTTGTTTTTAGGAAGGAGTGCCCTCTTTTTCACATCTGTGGTTTCTGGACCATCTTTTCTCCTTAAAACACCTCAGTCCAGAGCCTGGCCATAGTGGTGAAAGCCTTTCATCGTAGCACTCAGGAGGCAGAGGCACGTGGATCTCTGTGAGTTCGAGGCTGGCTTGGTGTACAGAGTGAGTGCAGGACAGTCAGGGCTGTTACCCAGAGAAACCCTGTCTCATGAAACAGCTCCTTAGTCCTGCTGCAGCCTGTGTGTGTGGCCTGCTCTCCTCCTTTGCTGTGGTTATCTATTAATTTCCCATATCTATGCTGTAACAGAAAATTTTTCTTTAAAACACTTATATTAGTACCTAACAAATACCTATCAAACACCTCTATCCTATAACCTAACACCTAAAATGTAATAGTTATCTAAAAACACCCAATACCTAAGAATACCCTAATACCTACCTAACTAACCCTATTTTAATTTTCTTAAAAGGATATTAATATTCTTACCATAGGTCTGTGCAAGGTAACTTGGTTTTATCAATTTGGATACTGCAGTTCCAGCAGGCAGTCCCTTTCAAGCTTAGTGTCCATTGGGCCTAACTTTGCCAGTTCATATGACCAGTTTACCTCAACCACTGGATTGTGACCAGCTTATAAAGTTCAGTCCATTCCAACTGCTAGCTTGAGATTGGCTTTTTCCATAGGCTTCATGGCCGAAAGCTTCTCCAAGTGGCTTCATGGCTGAAAGCTTCTCCAAGTGGCTTCCGAACTCTGCCCTCCTTTGCTACCAGCCTTAATAGGCTGAATTATGGCAAAGGCTAACTTGCAATGAAAAGTCTTTCTCTCTTGGACCCTGCCTTTCAGTTTTTGACCATTGTGGCTTAATGGCTTCAGTATGCCATACCTTGCTGTGTGCTTCTCCAGTGTGCGTTGATTTCTCAGTCTGTGGAGGCAGGAGGAAGAGAGAGGGGATCTGTGGAGCTCTCTGGCTTATATATTGCATCTTGTGATCCTTGGCAGTCTCAAGAGGGTCCACAAGGTCCATGATGTCCAGTGGTCCCATGACTTCTCACGGCAACAGACGTCATCTGCGTGGCTTGTGCAGTTTCTTAGCCATGCCCCTTCAACAGGGCAATTTGTATTTCTCACAGAGCTATGGCCTTTGGGCTCTGTCCATCTTGGCAGGTTCAAGGGATGCCAAGCTTTCCTTATGTGCTGGCAGATGCTAATCTGAACTGCATACTAACTCACTAGAGAGGCCTAACTTCTACCACACAGTGCCTCTTTGAAAACCAGCTTTAGAACCTTGTTTACTGATGTTGCTCTTTTCCACTAGAACTTTATAAATTTTTATTTATTCTTCTCTCTTAAAAGATCCTGACTCCAGCTTCCCCTTCCTCCACTCTTTCCAGTTCCCCACCCAACTCTGCTCTCCCACAGGTCCACCCCCATCCTTCTCTCCTCCCAGAGAAGAGTAGGTCCCAGGGACATCTGCCTAACACAGCACAGCAAGATACAATAAGAGCAAGTGTAGACCCTCACATCAAAGTGGACAAGGCCATCTAGTAGGAGAAAAAGGTTCTTAAGAGCAGGTGAAAGAGGCAGAGAAACACCCACTTCCACTGTCAGGAGTCCACCCAAAACACCAAGCTACTAACCATAGTCTGTATCCAGAGGGTCTGTCACAGGCCCATGCAGACTCACTGATTGCTGCTTCAATCACTGTGAGCACCCATGAGCCCTGCTTAGGTAATTTCATGTCTTCAACCCCTCTGGCTCCCACAGTTCCTCCTCGTTTTCCTTGGGGTTCCCTGAGCTCTGAGAAGAGGGACCCAATGGAGATCTTCAATTTGGGCTCTCTGCCTGTTTGGCTGTGAGTCTCTGCATCTGTTCCCATTGGTTGCTGGAGGAATCCTCCCTGATGATGACTGGGGCTAGTCACTGATCTATGATTATAGCAGAACATCAATAGGAATCACTTCATTGATACTTTTTTTCCTTTGTTGGCCAGTTATGTCTGATTCTGTTTGGTTCTACCCTAGGTTTCTGATCTATCCAGCCTTTGGTTCCTGGTCATCCTGGCAGTGTCGAGAATGGGGTTGCTCTTGTGGTGTGGGCCTTGAATTAGACCAGTTATTGATTGGCCACTCTCAGAAGTTTTGCATCATCATTGCCCCAGCACATCTTCCATGCAGAACAGATTGTACATCAAAGGTTTTGGGGCTGGGTTAGTGTCTCTGTCCCATCACTGGAAGCCTTGCCTGGTTATAGAAGATACCCTGTTCAGGCTCAGTATCCTCCTTTACTAAGATTCCTCACGAGGGTCACTGCTGTAGTTCTAGGAAGGTTTCCTTGCACTAGGTTTTCACATTGCCCTCAGATGCCCTCCAGTTCTGGTGACCTCTACCTGTACTCGCCACCCCCAACACACTTGATCCCGCCTATTTCCATCCCTGCCTGTCAGCAGTTCGCCCACACAATCTGCTGTCTCCCTTTCCCAGGAAGAGCCAGTTATGCTCTTGAGCCTTCCTTGTTACTTAGCTTCTCTGAGTCTGTGGATTGTAGCATAATTATCCTTTACTTAACAGCTAATGTCCACTCATAAGTGAATATATACTATATTTATCTTTCTGTGTCTGGTTACCTTACTCAGGATGATCTTTTCTAGCTGGGTCCACTTGCCTGCAAATTTCACGATGTCATTGGTTTTAATAGCTGAGTAATATTCCATTGTTTAAATGTACCACATTTTCTTTATCCATTCTTCAGTTGAGGAACATCTGAGGTTGTTTCCAGTTTCTGGCTATTACTAATAAAGCTGCTGTGGACATAGTTGAGGCAAGTGTCATTGTGGTATATGCCCAGGAGTGGTAAAGCTGGGTTTTGAGGTAGATCAATTCCCAATTCTCTGAGAAACCATCTTACTGATTTCCAAACTGGTTGCACAAGCTAATACTCCCACCAGCAGTGGAGGAGTTGTTGTCACCTGTGTGTCAAAGTTGTTTTGATTGCATTTCCCCGATGGCTAAGGATTTCTTTAAGTGTTTCTCAGCCATTTCTGTTTTATCTGTTGAGAATTCTCTGTTTAGATCTGTACCCCATTTTTCAATTGGATTGTTTTGTTTATTGATGTTTAGTTTCTTGAGTTCTTTATGTATTTTGTATATCAGCCCTGTCAGATGTGAAGTTGGTGAAAATCTTTTCCCATTCTGTGGGCAGTCATTTTCTATTGACGGTGTCCTTTGTCTTACAGAAACTTTTCAGTTTCATGAGGTTGCATTTATTAATTGTCGATCTTAGTTGCCTGAACTGTTGGTGTTCTGTTTGGGAACTTGTCTCCTGTGCCAGTGTGTTCAAGGCTATTCCTCACTTTCTCTTATATCAGGTTTAGTGTATGTGGTTTTATGTTGAGATCTTTGATCTCTTGGACTTGAGTTTTGTGCAGGGTGATAGATATGGGATCTACTTGCATTCTACATGTAGACATTCATTTAGAGCAGCACCATTTGTTGAAGATGCTTTCCTTTGTCCATTGTATATTTCTGGCTTCTATATCAAAAATCAGGTGTCTGTGGGTATGTGGATATGTCTGGATATTCCATTGATCATCCTGTTTCTGTGACATTACGATGCAGTTTTTTTTGCTCTGTAGTACAGCTTGAAATCAGGGATGCTGATACCTCCGGAAGTTCTATTATTGTTCAGGATTGTATTAGTTATCCTGAATTTTTTGTTTTTCCAAGTGAAGTTGAGAATTGTCTTTTCAAGGTCTGTAAAGAATTGTGTTGTAATTCTGGTAAGAATTGCATTGAATGTGTAGATTGCTTTTGGTAGGAGGCCATTTTTACTATGTTAATCCTACCAATCCATGAGCATGGGAGATCTTTCTATCTTCTGATGTCTTCTTCAATTTCTTCAAATCCTTGAAGTTTTTGTCATACAAATCTTTCACTTACTTGATTAGAGTTACCCCAAGATATTTTATGTTACTTGTAGCTATTGCGAAGGGTGTTGTTTCCCTGATTTCTTTCTCAGTCTGTCATTTGTATATAGAAGGATTACTGATTTTATTTTTTAATTAACCTTGTATCCAGCCATATCACTGAAGGTGTTTATAAGCTGTAGTAGTTCCCTGGTAGAATTTTTGGAGTTGCTTATGTACTATTATATCATGTGCAAGTAACCATACTTTGACTTCTTCATTTCCAGTTTGTATCCCCTCAGCCTCCTTCAGTTATCTTATTCTAGCTAGAACTTCAAGTACTATGTTGAATAGATATGGGAAGAATGGACAGCTTTGTTTTGTTTCTGATTTGAGTGGAATTGCTTTGAGTTTTTCTCCATATAATTTTATGTCGGCTATAGGCTTGGTGTAAATTGCCTTTATTTTGTTTAGATTTGTTTCTTGTATCCCTCGTGTCTCCAGTTTTTATCATGGAGGAGTGTCGGAATTTGTGAAAGGCTTTTTTGCCGTCTGATAAGAACATCATGTATTTTTTCTTTCAGGTTGTTTATATGGCGGATTACATTGACTGATTTTTGTACATTGAACCATCCCTGCATCTCAGGGATGAAGCCTGCTTGGTCATAGTGGATTATCTTTATGTGTTCCTGGATTTGGTTTTCATGTATTTTGTTGAGTTTTTTTGCATTGATGTTTACAGGGGAAATATAATTTGCTCTATAATTCTCTTTGTTGAATCTTTGTGTGATTTGGGTATCAGGGTGACTGTGGCCTCATAAAATGAATCCTTCTGTTTTTATTTTGTGGAAAAATTTGAGGAGTTTTGGTATTAGCTCTTCTTTGAAAGTCTGGTAGAATTCTAAAGGTGTGTCTATCTTGTTGATTTTTCTCAAAGAACCAACTGTTTGTTTCATTGATTCTTTGTACTGCTCCCCATGTTTATGATTTCTTTTACTGATTTCAGCCCTCAGTTTGACTATTTCCTGCCGTCTACTCCTCTTGGGTGTGCCCCCTTCTTTTTGTCCTAGAGCTTTTAGGTGTGCTTTTAAATTACTAGTATGAGAATTTTCCAATTTTTTTATGTAGGCACTTAGCCGGTTAGCATTGCTCTCACTTTATCACATACATAAGTTTGAGTATGTTGTTTATTGATTTTTTAAATTGAATTCTAGAAAGTCTATCATTTCTTTATTTCTGTCTTGACCCAATTTTCATTCAGTAGAGAGTTGTTCAGTTTCCAAGACTTTGTAGACTTTGTTGTTGAAGTCAAGCTTTAATCTGTGGTGGTCTTGTATGTGTTGAGACTTGTTTTGTGATAAGTATGTGATCAATTTTGGAGAAAGTTCCATGAGGTGCTGAGAAGAAGTTATATTCTTTTGAGTTTGGGTGAAATGTTTTATAAGTATCTGTTATAGGTTCATTTGGTTTATAATGTCTGTTAGCTCCATTACTTCTGTTTAGTTTTTGTCTAGATGACCTGTCCATTAGTGAGAGGGGGTATTGCAGTCTCCCAGTATAAAAGTGTGAGGATCAGTGTATGATTTAAGCTTTAGTAAACTTTAGTAATGTTTCTTTTACAAACATGGGTGCCCTGGTGTTTAGATTTTTCATTTGATAAGTACTAAGTGCTCTTCCCCATCTTTTTGATTGTTAGTTTGAGGTCTATTTTGTTAGATACTGGAATAGCTATACCAGATTATTTCTTAGGTCCATTTGCTTGGAAAGTCTTTTTCTAACCCTTTACTCTGAGGTAATGCCTATCGTTGATGTTGAAGTGTGTTTCTTCTATGCAGTAGAAGGATGGATCCTATTTTCCAATATATTCTGTTTGTCTTTTTATTGAGGAATTGAGTCTATTGATGTTGAGATATCAATGACCAGTGATTGTTAATTTCTGTTATTTTGTTGATATTTTGTGTGTGTGTGTGAAAGAGAGAGTAAGTGTGTGTGTGTGTGTTTCACTTCTTTTGGTTTTGCTGGTGAGATGGGTTTGAGATGCTGGTGTGAGCCTTATGTGTAACAAGTGGCTTTTATTATTTTTTTAATATTACTCACTCTACTTATTTTACTGTACTTAATACCTTTACATCCCTTCCACCCCTTGTTCCTCCCAACCCCCAACACTGCAGGAGAGAAAGAAGGTTAAAGGTGAAAGGGGATAGAGTTCTCTTTAAGTTACTTCCTTCCTGCTGATTAGAGTCCTAGGGTTCTTTGGGGGTAATAGCAGTCTAGGTAGAAGACCAGCAGGAGACCAGCAAACCCAGAGACAGTAGCAGGAAGAACAAGCAGCAGTTTGGGGGAGCACCAGCAACTGGGAGAGCAGCAACTGCTTTCTACCTTGTGGCCCTTTCTTCTTTGTAGAGCTTTCTCCTACTTTTTTGTAGAGCCTTTTCTCTTCTTTGTAGAGCCTCTTTACTCTTAACTTCTTTGTAAAGCCCATTCTCTTTTACTTCTTTGTGGAGCTCCTTTCTCTTTGTAGCCCCCTTCTCCTTGGGGCTCTAGTTTTATTCCCCTCCTTTGTAGAGCCCCTTTCTCCTTGGGCTCTGGCTTTTTATTCCTCTCCTCCAAGTCCTCAGAGTTTAACTTGCTCAGCTGGTTAAGCTACACCCCTGCTAGCTCACGAGACTCTTAATACCTGTGTCTTAAGCAGCCCACCTGGATTAAAGAAAAACATTCTCACAATTGGTTTTAATAAACTCCTACCACATTTCCCCCTTTTAGTTCAAAACATGGTGTGTGTGTATAAAATAAAGGTATTTATCAGATCTATCAAGAATTATATTTACAATGTCCAGTCTACTTGTATTTAGCAACCTTTGAGAAAGCATCTATTGGGGGATTCCAAGATGGTGGCAGCCAGCACAGACACATTTTGAATTTGGGGAGAAAACATTATCTATACCTAGGTTAGAGTTCTGTACCTATATTATTTTCTGTTCTTATTTACATTTATCAACCTATAATATTTTTAAAATTTAAAACATTACTTAAATTCTATACAACTAAGCTTAATTGTAAGACTATAACTATTCAGGCTTCAACCCCATCAGAGACTTTAGAAGGAAATTAAATTATTACTTATGACTGTAGGAACTGTAGAGCAAGCAACTTCTAAAACTATAGTAATGACAGAGGTGCTGGCTGCCTGAGCAGTCACCTATGGTTTCTCTGTGTCGTTGAGTCGTCCAGTCCACCTACTGGCCCAGAATATCTGACAAACTTTTCTGTGAAGCAGAAATATTGAAGGACTGGCCTACCTTATCTCTGTAACGTTGGTCAGTCGACTTTTCAGAGTCCTGCTTGTTCATAGATTGGACAGTCTGCTATCAGCAGTTTTTTGTCTTGACACAATTGTTTCTTTAATGCCCATCTTTTATATTCAGGGTGATGCCAGGAGCAGATGTCTTTGTCAGAAAAACCTTTCTTATTAAAACATCTTAAATGACATTTTCTGTAGGTCTCTGAGGTTTTTGAAAACCATTTATGCCGGGCGTGGTGGCGCACATCTTTAATCCCAGCACTTGGGAGGCAGAGGCAGGCGGATCATTGTGAGTTCAAGGCCAGCCTGGTCTACAAAGCAAGTCCAGGACAGCCAGAGATGTTACACAGAGAAACTGTCTCGAAAAAAACAAAAAAAACAAAAAAAAAAAGAAAAGAAAACCATTTATTATCTGTCTGTCTAAATTGACAAACATTGCTTGCCTTTTATCTATGTACTATCTACTTAACTTCAAAAACATATACAAGAGACTAAATACAGCATATTTCTGCAATTAACTAAATTAATATCTAACAAAACTAAGTTCGATTGACTGTTAATTTCCATTTTTAAAAATTATCCCATACAGTTTTCAATAATTGCTTTCAAATGGACTGGAACTCAAAATTGCATTTTTTAAATGAGTAAGACAGACATTTTCAGTGAATTAATGCTTATTGTATCAGTAGTTTGTTTATTTTTATAACCTAGTAACTGCTCTATCTTGGTAACAACTCCCATCTGCTCTTGTCTGAAATGGCTCGCACCTTTTGCTGTGGGGCCTTGAGGTTGGACCCCAAAGTTTCTTTCTGACTGCAAAAGATTACCATGTATATCCCTCTTGGACATATATTCATTTGTCCAGTGCTGACCTCTCCCAAAAAGTTTGCACATTGCAGAAAATCTTTCTACCACTAGAAACCGCTTGTGTGCTGTTACTGTATTTCCTAGAGTTAACATGCAGGTCATTTTGACATCTGGTAATATGGTAAGTACCATATTTCTTAACATGTTGGACATTTTGGTCTCTGAGGCTTGTTAGCCTTACAATTTCTTTGTAAATGGCCAAACTTAACCACAATTAAAACATCGAGTGCTTTGATATCTGACGTTTTTGGTATCTACTGGGAAAGCTAGTGGTAGGGATCTCTAACCCCAGGCTGTTCCTCTGGGGGTGCAGTTAGCTTGAGATTAACCCTTTCTCTCTGAACAGGCTGTTTCTCAGATCTAAACCTGTGTGTTCTCTCCATCTTTTTGTTTTTTAAGCGTTTCAACTTCTATTCGAAAACTCTAAATGCATATCCATTTTCTACAATCCTTTTATCATACCTCTTCTTATCCATTTGTAACTTTTCAAATTGTTTAAGCATTCTCCCCATCTTTTTTTAAATATCATATAAGAGGAAAAACAACAACATATAAAAAAATCCATTGGCACAAAGCGGGAAAGAACCCAGTAGCAGCAGCCATCATAAGCCTCTACTGATGTTTTGAAATACACTGTTCACTCCTTCAAATCCTGCCGTCTCCTCCACAGCATTAGACACGAAATTACCATTATGCCTTGCCTTACGTCTGGGCGCCAGTTATAGCAAGGTGGCTTTTATTATTTTTATACTAAATTAATTATACACTCAAGTTTATTTTACTGTACTTAATACCTCTACCTCCCTTCTACCCCTTGTTCCTTCCAACCCCTCAACACTATGCAGTTGAGAAAGAAGGTTAAAGGTGAAAGGGGGTATAGTTCTCTTAAGGCTACTTCCTGCTGGTTAGGGTCGTTGGGTTCTTTGGGGGTAATACCAGTCTCAGTAGAAGTCCAGCAAACTAGGAGACAGTAGCAGGAAGAACAAGCAGCAGTTTGAGGGAGCACCAGCACCCAGGAGAGCAGCAACCTCTTTCTTCTTTGAACCCCCTTCTCCTACTTCTTTGTAGAGCCCCACTTCTTGGGGCTCTGACTTTTTATCTTCTCTCCCAATTCCTCAGAGTTAAACTTGCTCAGTTGGTTAAGCCACACCCCTGCTAGCTCTTGAGACCGTTAATATTTTATACCTGTGTCTTAAGCAGCCCACCTGGGATTAAACAAAAACATTCTCACAATTGGTTTTAATAAACTCCTACCACACTTGTGTTTCCATGGATTGGAGTTTTCCTTCTAGTACCTTCTGCAGGGCTGGATTTGTAGATATTGTTTGGACTTGACTTTATCATAGAGTATTGTTTTCTCCATCTATGGTGATTGAAAGCTTTGTTGGGTATAGTCTGGACTGGTATCTGCAGCACATCTGTCCAGGCCCTTCTGAGTTTTAGAGTCTCCATTGAGAAGTCAAGTGTAATTCTAATAGGTCTGCCTTATATGTTACTTGCTCTTTTTCCCTTGCAGCTTTTAATATGCTTTCTTTGTTCTGGATTTTTAGTGTTTTGATTGTTATTATGTGCTGAGGGAGTTTCTTTTCTGGTCCAGTCTATTTGGTGTTCTGTAAACTTCTTGTACCTTTATAAGCATGACCTTCTTTAGGCTATGTAAATTTTTTTCTACATGTATTCAGAAATAAAAGCTTTAAAAAAAAAGCATTAAGCTGGGCGTGGTGTCCCAAATCTTTAATCCCAGCACTCGGGAGACAGAGGCAGGCTGCTGTCTGTGAATTCAAGGCTAGCCTGGTCTTCAAAGTGAGTCCAGGACAGCCAGAGATACACAGAGAAACCCTGTCTCGAAAAACCAAAAAGAAAGCATTAAAAGTTATTGGATGGCTCCTTAGGAACAACCAGAGTTTGTTAGGTTGGCCCTTCCATTGTCAGTAACTCTTGCTTGCTGGGACATTTTAAATTATACTGAGCAGAGACCTAAAATTCTGTGAGTTCTCTTTCAGGGGGTAGGGGTTGAGACAGGGCCTTGCTATATAGCCTTGGCTGGCCTGGAACTTACTATGTAGATCAGATTGAGACAGTTCTCTTGCCTCGGCCTCCCACGTGCTGGGATTAGAGGTGTGTACTTCTAGCTGCTGAAAAGTAATTTCTTCTGTGCCTTTGATACCAGACATAATCATCTTTCAAATATTTGTCCTTTTTCAGAAACATTTATATCAGATGTCATTTTTGTGACTGTATTGTGTTCTCTTGTCACTAGGTTATAGTGCCTGACTTCCCCAGCTTAGCTATATTTCTTTTAAAATATTCTTGTAAGACCTAACATAACATTTGCAATATGACAGTGTATAAAGTATGGTAATAAAATTAGCCTGTGTCTTGGATTTAGTTCTTCTATATGGGGCTTCAAAACTAACTTGTACCTGGTATCAGAACTAATTTGATGTATATTAATTTGATATATATGATTGATGTAATTTGATATAGCTACTGACGACCTTCAGTTCAGTTTTTTAAAAAAATCAAAGCACAAATGTGTTTCTCACTGCACATTACCTGATGAGGAAGGACAGGTCTCTTCTATAGAAGCTGTCTTTTTCTTACTCGGTTCACTTGTCCTGACAAACTGTGGCCAAGTTACTAAGGGCTGAGTGTGTGTTGGACTCCAGGCTTTGTGTGAAGGACACAAAAATGAATGCCTGGTCCCTGCCTTTGGGTAGTGAAATGGACTATCCCTAGCCTCAGTGCATGTGAGACCAAAGTGGGCTAGTGTGACACCAGTCTGACAGCAGCTAGCCATGCTCTTGGGCCTCCAGAGTGGAACTGGGTAGTGAGATAGATCATCTGCCCCACATGGCCACGTGCACTAGCAGGGTAGTGAGAGCATGGGCTTTGTAGCCTAGGGCTTGGGCTTGAATCTTGGTGTTAGTGCTTTCTTGGAGAGTGGCCTTGCAAATTAATTATGCTGTGGAATTGTCCTCTGGATGGTGCTTAGTGAGGTTGTGGACATTGATCCAAAAGGTTTAGAACAGTCTTTGCATTAAGGAAATAACTCTTGAATGTTTGCCACTGTTACCATAGGAATCAGAAGTGTTCATCATAGGAAGACCTTGGGGAACTGTTTTAGTTCTTTCGAAGGTTTTCCATGAAGAGGAATGATTAATTTATTGCTTGTAATTCTAAATCTAGAACTTTCATGTAGTGGACGGACCTAGCTGGCGTTGAACTTGTACTGCTCTGCCTTGCCCTCCCCAGTTCT
Organism: Lophiomys imhausi; assembly: GCA_907164525.1. NCBI lineage: Eukaryota > Metazoa > Chordata > Mammalia > Rodentia > Muridae > Lophiomys > Lophiomys imhausi. The sequence goes on from CAJQZJ010034382.1 coordinate 1,432,580, forward strand.
TCCCTTACACGAGCCTTGCCAAGCTGAGACCTTCAGTAAGTAGCGCTTCTTGAGTGACAGAAGGGACTGAAGGACTGGCTGGCCACTGCTTATTTTCTCCTGGTCATCAGTATGCTCAACACAGTGGACGTAAACCCGTAGCGCTTAGTGCTGAAGTCATGGATGTGGGTGGCCATAAGCTGAGAGAACAAATGTAGCCACGGACAAAACCAGACTCAGAAAGTTGTCGATGTGTTGTCTCTGTCTTTGCCCTTAGAGATATTGCTGGTTTTGGCAAGTACTTGGAGCCTGGAGGATGCTGGTTCTGCTGTAGTCTGGTATGTGGAGCAGCTACAAAGTAGCTTGTTACAAAGCTGTGCCACTCGGCTCAGCTGTACAACACTGACCTTGCTGTGATAAGTGGGGTCACTCCAGACTGCTTTTGAATTCAGGACTTCTTTTTCAGACGTTCAGTTTCTTCATCTGCTTGTCAATTCCCATCTGTTAGGCTCCTCTCAAGTTGCATTCTGAGACTCTGACCTAACTGAATTCATATCTCAGTTTTCCAGAAGCTTATCCCTGGGAAAACGTCTTTCTGCCCAATCATAGTATTATAGTAATTCTGACTCACAGATTGAAAGCTGTTTTCAACTTACAAACCCATTAACTTAAGTACATATAGTCTCAGTACTTCAAACCCATTAACTTAAGTACATAGTCTGAGTACTTCGAGATCTTGCAGTTGAATTTCTAATTTTTTTTTTTTTAAACAAGATTTATTTATTATGTATACAGTGTTCTGTCTGCAGGTGTATCTGCAGGCCAGAAGAGGGCACCAGATTTCATTATAGATGGTTGTGAGCCACCATGTGGTTGCTGGGAATTGAACTCATGACCTCTGGAAGAGCAGCCAGTGCTCTTAACCGCTGAGCCATCTCTCCAGCCCCTAATTTTTTTTATTAATGGAAAATTTCACACATACACAAAAGCAAAGAGGATAATGAACCTTCTTGTGCCCAAAGTGGTTACTAATACTCTGCCAATCTCATCCATTCATTTCCCTTCTTAACTTTCTTCATAAATTATATTGTGACTGAATATTCTTTAGTCCAGTTGGCATTCAGATATATACCCCTGCCCTATGTAGGAAAGACTATATTGTGAACAGCTTGCTTTCTTTTTATAAAGTCCTTTCAGGGGGCAGCACCAGTTAAATTGGCACTTTTAGACGGAACATAAACATGATTTATTTGGTTTGGGATGTACATCTTGCATCTGTGCCTGTCAGGCGCCAGTTACGGTTTCTGACTTTAAGGAGTGCAATTAAATTTGGTTCCACTCAAGGAGTGACTTTAGGTTATACAGTCTATACCTTTTAGCTGTAATCATTTAGTAATAGAAAATTTAATATAGACTTAAATTACAGTTTTATTAGCATTTTGTGTGTGTGTGTGCATATGTGTGTGTGAAACTCAACATACTGATTTACCATCTCATGAAGAAACCTAATTGATTCTTGGGCAGATGTGATTTTCTGTTTTGCTCTTAGGAAAGCTTTTTTAGAATGAAAGTATAAATATAGGTGATGTGTAAAATTTCTGCTTTTCCCTAGAGAGCCCCCTTTTCATCTGACTAGAAGAGGCTGGGGTGAGTTTCCTGTCAGAGTGCAAGTTCACTTTAAGGACAGCCAGAACAAGCGGATAGATATCATTCACAACCTGAAGGTATGGTAGCAGAGCATTGCTCCCTAGAAACACAGTGTCTGTTTTTATTACCTGACTTTAAGGACAGCCAGAACAAGCGGATAGATATCATTCACAACCTGAAGGTATGGTAGCAGAGCATTGCTCCCTAGAAACACGGTGTCTGTTTTTATTACCTGCTTTGATCCTGAGGACTGAGGCTGCAGATAGTGCAACCAGGGTAATCCTTTGGGCATATGATGCTTACTGCTGCAGCTGCCTTCTCCTCAAAACTGGAGAGGCAGTTACTTGACAGTGTATTCTCTTAAAAGGTGAACTAACTTCCAGTAAACAAAAGGCTTCAATTCTTATCAAGCACACCATTAATGTTTTGCTTGAGACCTTGTTACTCCAGTCTTTCTCTTTTAGTCTATTTATTTTTCTATTATGTGAGGCAAATACTTTGTTTTGTTCAGTCCTTAACACTGCAAATAACAAGCATCCCAGAAAATACACACATAAAGACTAAGAGAAGTAAACATGTTTGGACAGAAATGCATAAGTTTGTAATAGTTTGGGGTTGAATATTCTTCAGTGGTCTACCCGTGTAGTTTATTATGCAGCCACTATAATTCATATTTATTAAATATTCCTATACAAGGAGGAAAGCTACTGTTATAGCACATGAAAAGCAGAGAGCATTAACCCTGCTTGCAGAACACTCTGAGCATGTGCAAGCCCTGTGTTTAATGAGGAAGATGCTAGATTGCATTCCCAGCACCAGTTAAAAGGGAAATAAAATGTTTAGTTGTGAAGTAATCCGTGATTGTTTAAAGTTTAAAAAAACAAACCAAGAAATAATACCAAATGTTGGATTAATTGAAATAATGACATTGTGGCCACTTTTTCAGTTCCTTTTTGTTTTTAAATTTTTTTGCAATTATAATAATAAATACTTGTAGCTATTATAGTTGGAAGACTATCATTTTAAAAGTTCCTCCCGGCATTCTTTGTAGTATAGGTACTAGGTTGTGACATTTATATGTGATTTGAGTCTAATAGTGTAATTTCTCCAAGTAACCCTCCTTTGTGGTTCTCATCAGTGGTTCCCAAAATTGAACTAAATAAAGTTGAATTTATCAATAGTTTTCTTCATTAACTTTGTTGTGCAAATGTACCTATTTCAATCCTGAGATGTAGGAATTTTCCTTCTATTAGTGATAAACAGCACTGTTTGTTTCCTACTGTTTTTGTTGCTTGAGATTAGATAAGAACGAAATGTAGCTTTAAAGAGCTCTAGGTGGGCTTTGATCAGAAGGGTAAGCACTTCCCATTTCTTGGGAAGATCTTGAATAGTTTTTGTCTTTTAAAAACATACTTATTTTTGTTTTTTACATGTGAGTGTTTTGCCTGCATGTATGTATGTGCACCACATTCTTGCCTAGTGTCCACAGAGAACAGAAAAGGGCATCAGATCCCTTAAAACTGGAGTTAACAGAGAATAACAAGCTACCGTGTGGGTGTAGGGAATAGAAACCAAGTCCTCTGCAAGAGCACTTTATTTGACAGTAGACCCAGACCTAATTCATCAAATAAAGGACATGCTTACATAGTTCTTACCTATTATATTTTTTCTGAATCTCAGTGGAAGATTATTTGAGACACTTTTTTTGGCTGTTTAGTGTGTTTGTGTTTGAGACTGAGCCTCACCATGTAGGTCAAACTGGCATATAACTCACAAAGATCTGCCTACTTCTGCCTACTAAATATTGACATTAAAGGTTTGTACCACCACACCCAGTCTTAAAACACAGTATTTAAAAAATGATAGTAAAGTACATTTTAAAAAATTTATTTTTATTTTATTTTATTTTATTTTTTTTGGTTTTTCAAGACAGGGTTTCTCTATGTAACAGCTCTGGCTGTCCTGGACTTGCTTTGTAGACCAGGCTGGCCTCGAACTCACAGAGATCTGCCTGCCTCTGCCTCCCAAGTGCTGGGATTAAAGGCGTGCGCCACCACCGCCCGGCAAAGAAGTGTTTTTGTTTTTGTTTTTTTTTCTTTTTTTTTTTAAATTTATTTTTAAAGCATTTATTTACTTATTTATCCATCCGTCCCTCCATCTAATGAATGCTCTGTTTTCATGCACACCAGAAAAAGGAATCAGATTCCATTACAGATGGTTGTGAACTACCAGGTGGTTGCTGGGAATTGAACTCAGGACCTCTGAAAGAGCAGTGCTCTCAACCCCTGAGCCATCTCTTCAGCCCAAGATTTCCTAGTTTAAGTGTGTGTCTCCCTCTGTGCACGTGGGTTCAGGTCCGTGTCCATGGAGGTCAGAGACACTGGGTCCCCCAGCCCAAGATTTCCTAGTTTAAGTGTGTGTCTCCTTATGTGCACATGGGTGCAGGTCCGTGTCCATGGAGGTCAGAGACACTGGGCCCCTCGGAGCTAAAGAGCTAGAGTTATAAGTGGTTGGAATCTGCCTGACATGGTGCTGGAAAGCAAACTCAGGTTCTGTGCAAGAGCAGCATGCAGTCCTAACTGCAAAGTCATTTCTCCAACTCTACTAGAGTACTTCTTAGCGGCCGCCTGGAAGCGTGACTGTACTATTTTGTTGTATAATTAGCCTGATTCCAGACTCAGTTGAGGACTAGAGAAGGAAATAGGGCAGAGTCTGGTCTTCTCTGGAGCCCCAGCACTGCGGAGCCTGGTACAGACCTCTTCTCAGTAGGACTTACGTCAGCAACCGTAAGACTGCAGGTAAAGGCAGGTGTGGTGGAGCATGTCTTTAATCCCAGCACTCGGGAGGCACAGGCAGTTGGATCTCTATGAGTTCGAGGCTAGTGTGGTCTACAAATGAGCCCAGGACAGCCAAGGATACATAGAGAAACCGTGTCTCTGAAAACCTTAAAAAAAAAAAGTGCAGGCAAAGTGGTGTGATTGATTCTTAGCTTAAATATAACAATATGGATTATAGACAGGCTTACTTCTATCTCTGGAGGATACAGAAATGGATATAACCTGAACGTGTCCTTGTCTTTTGAGCAGCTATCATCTTAGTTTGACTAAGAGCTTAACTATTAAAACTAGATGTAAGGATACAGACATCCCAGTGTAGCTGAGCAAGCCACAGAAACTGCAGCAGCATTTGTTTCCCCCCAGGAACCCTACTGGGATATTGACTCTGGTAGATGCAGACAGCTCCAGCCTGTAGTGGAGGCTACAGAGCCTGCAGCATCCTTCCCTTCCACAGAAGCCCACAGGTACCCTACTAAGCTTTTGGTGACTCCAGCTCACAGATAGCCAGAATCTCTCACCTGGAGAAACAGGTTTATATCAAAGCAGGTGTTGGTGGCCACACATTGTGCCCCTGTCCCATTTCTCTGCCTCCCAGCTGCAGTCAGAGCTCAGTTCCAGGTTTGTGTTGTGTGACTACCCGCATCCTCAGTAAGATGAAAGAAGAGACTGTCATTTCTACCAAACTGGCCTGATTCCTCCCTCTGGTGCCTCCATCATGCTTGAATTGTCAGGGCCACCACCCATGCTGCTGTGTCTGTCCATGGCATTGGTAACTTCCCCCTTGGTGCCCCCTGAAGCACATTGAAGCCACATCTGAAGCCTCTCACCACCGTTGCTTGTGCTACAGCTTTTCCTCCTCAGAGCACCAACATGTGGTGGACTGAGCTGCCTTGCCAGTGTGAGCTGCCACACAGCTTACCTGCTTGGCTTTCCTGTCTCTCAGAAGCCCTTAATGCCCATGCTTCCTGCGCTACCTAGCTTCACTTACTCCTGTTTATCTTTTGTTTTTCTGCCCACTTACTGTTTTTCCTTCTAGACATACTGTTTTTCTGCCCCACTTCTGTTTTTCCTGCTAGACTTACCGTATGGTGTTTGTACTGATAAAGTGTCAAAAATTAATCTTTTAGTGTGGGGCATAAGTTGAAATGATACAATAATAAGAATTTCAATGTAATTGTAAACTCCTGTTAGCAACATCACTTCCTTAGTTTATATTCCTTCCCTTAAAAATAGATCTTTTGTGGTGCTGATGTATTTGAAGTATTAATGTTGGGTGCTGATGTATTTGAAATATTTCATGTTGGGTGTACCTTAGCTTCTCATAAGTTCCCAGTCATGCATTGTGTGCATTTCCATAGCCTGTCATTTCAAATATTTTCACACAACTTTTATAAAATCATCTTAGTGTCACGTAATACTGTAAAAATTGATGAGATGTGATTTAGTAAAGCATTCTTTATTGGTTTGTGATTATAAATAAGGCTGCAGAAAACCTATGTGAAGCCTCATTTTCACATTGTCCTTAGAATGGGTTTTTAAAGTATGCAATTTATAACTATATAATTATTTTTCATTTTATTCAAATTTCCCTCAAAATATTGAGGATCAGCTTTCATTGAACTGGTGTTAGATGCTCAGGTCTGTGAGCCAAGTGAAACCTAACATTTCCCTTTATCTTTAAATAGCTGGACAGAACCTACACTGGCCTGCAGACCCTGGGTGCAGAGACGGTAGGTACCTCAGCCCTGCTTGGGGCAAGGTGATTGGTGAGGTGCATGTGTATGTGAGTGTGCGTGCACGTGTGCACTGTGCTCCACTCACATGTGTAATATAGGTCTCACACACCTGTACCCTGGCTCACCTCAAATCCAAACTTCTACCTCAGCCTCTTTAGTGCTAGGTTTCAGGCATTTGCAACCACCCCAGCTGGCTGTTATTTGTATTTAATAACAACAACAAAAAATGAATGTTGGCCTTTTTTAAAGTTGATTTTCTCTGCCACCTCACCCATTGCGTTTTCTTTTTTTTAATTGTGGTTTAAAACATGACACATTTTGCAATGACATGAAATATGTTCACGATGATGTCAGCCATCTCCTGAGCTTTTCTCATCTTACAAGTCCATACCCATTAAGTTTCTCCCACCCCTTCCCTTTTTGTCTGTATCAACTTGCCTCCTTCACATGATTGGAATCAGAGAACACTTGGCTTCCTGTAACTGCCTTATTGTAGTTAACACGTGTGATATCCTCAGTCTTCATCCATGTTGGAGGAGGCGTTAAAATCCATCCCTTTTTTTTTTTAGTTTTTTTGAGACAGGGTTTCTCTGTGTATCCTTAACTGTCTTGGACTCACTTTGTAGACGAGGCTGGCCTTGAACTCACAGAGATCCGCCTGCCTCTGCCTCCCGAGTGCTGGGATTAAAGGCATGTGCCACCACGCCCAGCCATCCCTTCTTTTTAAGATTTATTTTTAAACAATACTTTAAAAAAAAAATTCATTTATTATGTATAGGGTATTTGGTCTGCATTTATGCCTGCAGGCTAGAAGAGGGCACCAGATCTCAATGTAGATGGTTGTGAGCCACCATGTGGTTGCTGGGAATTGAACTCAGGACCTTTGGAAGAACAGCCAGTGCTCTTAACCTCTGAGCCATTTCTCCAGCCCCTGTTTTTACAGTTTTTATTTCTATGAGTATTTTACCTGTCACATATAGTATTATTTCCACCATATTTGTGTCTAGTGGCCATGGAGGCCAGAAGAGGATGTTTAATTCACTGAAACTGAAATTAAGGACAGTTGTGAAGTTACCATATGGGTGCTGGGAGCTGAACTCAGGTCTTTTGTAAGAACAAGTGCTCTTTCTTTTTAATATTTACTTTATTTTTAATCATGTATATATGTGTATCTGAGTATATGCCACATGTGTGTGTGTGGGTTCCCAAAGAGGCCAGAAGATTTGATCCCATGGAGCTGAAGTTACAGGCACTGGTGAGCCACCTGATGTGGGTCCTGAGAGTCAAACTCAGGTCCTCTGGAAGGATAATATATGCTCTTAGCAACTGAGCCATCTTTCCAGCCCCGAAAGATTTATACATTTTTATTTATATAGGTGAGTGTTTTGCCTTCATATATATGCACCACATGTGTGAAGAAGGCATCAGATCCCTTGGAACTGGACTTATACAAAGATGCTAACACACAGAGCTGGGAATCGACCCCTGGTGGTCTGCAAGAGCAGTAAGCACTCTACCCACTGGGTCGTCTCTGCAGACGTCTCTCCCTTTTAAGACTAAATCATGCTCTGTACGTGCACATGCTGCTTATCTTTTAACTGTTCATGGACAGTTGGGTTGAATCTGCTTTTTGTTTGTTGTAATAATGGTGCTGTGAATGTAGGCATATAGCTAGTGTTTGGCTCTCTTTTTTTGTTCATTTAGGCATATACCCACAAGTGGAATTACATGTCTCATGATAATGGTATTTTCAGTATTTTGAATAAATGGCACAGTATTTTCCATGGCATCTGTACCATTTTATATTGCCTCTATAAGTATGGAGTCCAGATTGTTCACCTCTTTATTAATAATTATCTTTCTGTTTTTAAGTTATAGGTGGCTACTCTTATGGTTGTAAAATGGTGTCTTAATTGGCATTTTTAAATTATTGATATATTAAGCATTGTTTTTATGGGCTTCTTGGCTGTTAATATTTTCTTGCAAGAAGTGTCTGTTCAAGTCCTTTACCCAGTTTTTAAAATTACATTTGTGTGTATGTAAACATGAACATGTAGGTACAGGAGTCCCGTTTTAGTAGAGTCTCACATGAGTTAACAGGTTAAAAATGCTTGCTATTAAGCTTGATGATCTGAATTTGATCCCCAGAATACACATGGGGCAAGGAGAGAACTGACACAGATTGTCCTGACCTCCACATGCACGTAACTAAATAAACGTAAAAAAGAAAGTAAAAGGAAAACCCCCCCCTTTTTTAATTAAAAAAAAATTTTTACTATTTTATATGTATGACTGTTTTGCCTGAACATATATATGTGTACCACATTGTACCTGTTGTCTGAGGAGGTCAGAAGAGAGTATCGCCTTAGGGCTTGTGTTACAGATAGTTGTGAGCCTCCATGTGGGTGGTAGAAAATGAACCCAGGTGTCCTGGAAGAGCATTCAGTGCTTTTAACCACTGAGCTATCTCTCTAAACTCAAACTCAGAGTCTCACTTATTCTAGGTTCAGGGAATTTTTTTTGCCTGTGCTTTTTTTTTTTTGAGAAAAGATTTCTGTGTGCAATACCCCTGGCTGTCCTGGACTCACTCTGTAGACCTGGGTAGCCTTGAACTCACAGAGATCCGCCTGCCTCTGCCTCCTGAGTGTTGGGATTAAAGGTGTGCACCACCACGCCCAGCAATTGCAGACAGCTGTGAACTGCCATGTGGTTGCTGGGATTTGAACCCGGGTCCTTTGGAAGAGCAGCCAGTGCTCTTAACTGCTGAGCCATCTGTCCAGCCCCTTGCCTGTGCTTTTACTGTCAAGATTGCTGAATTAAGGTGGATGCATCCCCTGTGTTTTCTGAGAGCTTATTGTTTTAGCACAGGGCTTACGTGTGGCAGTCAGAGGACCACTTGTAGGAGTTGGTTCTCTCCTTGCACTCTGGATTCTGAGAATGGGACTCAGGTCACCACTTTTGCTGACACTCTTCTTTACCCACTGAGCCTCTCCTTGGCCCACTGTGAGCTCTTGTGTGTAGGTATTTGGTTACCTTTGTTAGACAGACAGAAAGTTCCAACTGTATCTGTATGTGGACTTTCCTAGCTCTGTGCATTGAAAAGACTGACGTTTTCATTTCAGAATGATCGACACTTCTGTTAAAGACAACTTGGCATACCTGTAGTTTATTCCGTTGGTCCCTGTGTCTGTCTTATTGTAGCACATACTGTTTAATAACTAATGCTTTGTAATAAGTTTTGAAACTCAGAAAGTATAAGGCCTCCAGTTTTATTGTCTACCCTCCTGCTTTTGTATTTATTATATATCTGCAGTCACTATTATAATAGTCAGCTACTCTGTTTATAACAGAAGAATACTTATTAAGTACCTTCTGTATGCTTTCAGTGGTCTAGATGTTGGGAGTAAAAGGATGAGTAAGATAGTTTTTATTCTTGAGTTATCCTAGATGTTTTTGGAGCAAAAGGACAGTATCTCGGTCTCGTTTGTTGCTGTGCTGACACCATGGCCACAGCGACTTGGGAGAGGAGAGGGCTTATTTCACCATACACCTCAACAGCAAGTTGAGAACACTGGTTCTCAGCCTTCCTAACACTGCGACCCTTTAATACACGCTCGGTGACTCCCAACCAGAAAATTGTTCTCATTGCTAGTTCATAACTATAATTTTTCTACTGTCATTCATCATAATTAAATACCTGTTACTCAGATGGTCTAGGTGATGCCTGTGAAAGGTCCATTTGATGCCACTCCCCCCTCAAGGATCACAACCCACAAGTTGAGAACCACTATCATAGTCCATCCCTGAAGAAAGTCAGGGCAGGAGCTCTGGCAGAGACAATGGAAGAATACTGCTTCCTGGTTTGGCTGCCATAGTGTGCTCAGCCTGTTTTCTCATATAACTCAGAACTACCAGCCCAGGGGTAGCACTGCCCATAATGGGCTGAGTCCTCTCACATCAAGAAGATGCTCTACAGGCTTACCCACAGGCTGGGCTGATGGAGGTTTTTCCCAGTTGAGGTTCCCTCTTCCCAGATGACCGTAGCTTATATTAAGATAACAAAAACTAACCAGCACAGACAGTAAACACTAACCACAAAAGCAATTATGAATTTCAACTACAAACTAGTGTGGCTGGTGAAGAGGTCACTGTTGTTAAGTCACAGTGGACAGAGAAGGTCTTCCTGAGAGGGTGACATTTGAGATGTCCAGTGGGAATTTGGCCATAGGAGAAGAATGTTCTAATAGTAGAAGCTATAAGTGGAAAGAAAGGGACTCACTGTGATACCCATGTGTTAAACCAGAATGATGAAAATCTCATTCTTTAGACGGAAATGCCTGTTGAGATGTGGTTAGAAATCCACTTAATCTCTTAAAGCGCAGTTCTCTGAGACGGAGGTTGAGCTCTGTAGCACTGATGATGGACTCATGAGCCTACTTGTGCCCCTCTGTGTAGGTAGTGGACGTTGAACTTCATCGGCATTCTCTTGGCGAAGACTACATTTACCCTCAGTCATCGGAGTCAGACATATCTGACGCCCCTCCTCCATCTCTGACCATTCCAGCCCCGGTGAAAGCCTCGCCCGGGGCACAGTCCCCTGAGCCAGTGTCTGCTGCCCCTGTGGGAGAAGGTAATTCAGTGTTCGTCAAAGTTCTGGGCATTTTTCTCATGTGTGGATGACACCAGACTTCTGCCTTCAGCAAGTAGAAGAAAATGGAAACTGTTGTTTTCGTAAATGGGCGTGCTACCTCTAGTAATATGCAACATCCATCAACATTTGATGCTGACATTTTACCATTTAGTAATATAAATGTATTATCTAAGTTTTTATATATAAGCAGTGGATTCTAAATGGTGTTTATTTTATCTCTAAACTGGTATTTTAGTGTAATAATATTTTAGCTTTTTTATAATAAAATTTCAACTTTATTTCTCTTTAGGTTTCTGTTGTATCCTCTGTGGACACCATTACATTAAATGAATGGGGTTGGTTTTGATTGTTTATTTTTAAATTTTTCCTCTTTGGCTTTTTTTTTTTTTTGGTTTTTCGAGACAGGGTTTCTCTGTGTATCCTTGGCTGTCCTGGACTCACTTTGTAGACCAGGCTGGCCTCGAACTCACAAAGATCCGCCTGCCTCTGCCTCCCAAGTGCTGGGATTAAAGGCGTGTGCCACCACCGCCCGGCCTCCTCTTTGGTTTTTAAGTTCATGTTCTGAAACACGAGATGATGGACTTGTATTCATTTATATTATTATCTAGCTCATGGTATCCAGCAAACAGCAGCTTACAGAAGGCAGAACTCATTTTGGTTCACAGGTCAAAAGAATGCATCTTTTCACAACAGGGAAAGGATAGAGGTGGGAAGAGCATAGAAATACAAAAAAGACATGTGAGGCCTGTCTTTTTCCTTTTTATTCAGTCCATAACTCTAGGCCATTAGAGTGTGTAACTGGCATATGGAGTAGGAATGGGAGCTCTTCCTGCTCAGTCAAACCTTTCTGAGGAGAGTAGAGCTGACTCAGTGGAAAGGGCTTTGCATGTGAGCATGAGGACCTGAATTCAGATGCCTAGCCAGTGTAAAAGCTAGGTGAAGCAGTATACATTTGTAACCCGCACTGGGGTCCAGAGACAGGTATGCTCTTTGAGCTCACTGGCCAGCCAGACTAGCCAAAGTGCTGAGTGAGCTCCATGTTCACTGAGGTGGAGAGCAACTGAGGAATGTATCGCACACACCTGCCTGTCCCAGTGACTCCAAATGTAGTCAAGTTGACAGTGAGAATCAACTATCAGAAGCCTACTGTTGGTCAACTTGATCAATTTTTGATTATTTAATTTTATATGTGTGAGTATTTTGGCTCTATGTATGTGCAACTCCTGTGTTCCTCGTTCCCATGGAGATCAGAAGAGAGTATCAGACCCCAGAACTGAAGTTACAGATGGTTGTGAACCACAGTGTGAAGGCTGGGTACTGAATATCTGTAAGAGAGCAAGTGCTCTTAACTGCTGAGCCGTCTCTTCAGCTCTAACACATTGTTTTAACTGTATATCCCTCAAAGGCTTATAGTCATCTCAAAATGAAGATGCAAGAGTCCTCAAAAGTTTTTTTTTTCCTTAAATAATCCTTTTTGGATTTTTGAGACATGGTTTGTTTGCACAGCCCTGGCTGTCCTGGAATTTGAACAAGGCTGGCCTTGAAATCACAGAGATCTGTGTGTTCCATATGTGTACAGGAGCCCACTTTGGCTAGCAGAGAGTGTCAGATTCCATTGAGCTGGAGTTAACAGCAGTTGTGAACTTCCCAGTGTGTGTATTGAACCAAACTTTGGTCCTCTGCAAGAGTAGCAAATATTCTTAACCATTGAGCTTCTCTCTACTCCCATAAATCTCTGAAGCTTTAGCAGTTCTAATGTTGCTCAAAAGCCCAAATTCAAAGTTTCTTCTTAGTCTCAAGGGAATCTCTTAACTGGACCCTGTATAATAAAAAAGTTATATATTCTTCAAGTATACAATTGTACAGAGTGAACAATTTCATTCTAAATGGAAGGAATTCTAAAAGACCTAGCAAGGGAAGACTGAACCAAAGCAAATTCCAAGTCATGAAGCTCCCTGTCTGTCATCTGGGCTCCAACAACCTTGACTCCCGTCATCCGTGCCCAGACTCTATACTTCTTGGAATTTGCATGCCTGTAAAATCAGCAACATGTGGATACTGCCTGGTTTTGGTGCTAGCTTGAGATATAGCCTGACATCCTTGGACCACAGCTCCAGCATCTTAATTGGTCTTGAGTAAGATTGCTGCAGGTTTTGCCTTCTTAGATCTAATGTGTTTGCTTCTTCAGCCCTCCATGGGATGGAGTCTCACATTCAAGGCTGTATTCCTGTCATCCAGGTGCAAATGTGACCTTACTCTCCTTCATGGCTTCAGTGCCCTTTATAATGGCTACTGTCTTGAGAGCACCTGTTCTCTTGGCCCTGAGTTTGTGCCCCTTTCCTCACCAAATGCACAATTTGTGGCTTTGAGTTCTTATTGTGAACCTCAGCATACACAGTGAGTGACAGCCTTGGGACAACCTGAATGGTGGTGCACTGTCTGTGATCTCCTCCACCAGTCAACTTAGTCTCCTGAGTTTAAATTCAACCACACTCAAATTACCAGGGCAGGGACAGAAAGCAGCCAGTGTTGGTAGTGGCTTGTTTTAGTTTGGCTGTGTGGGTTTGCTTACTGAAGTATATAACACAAAACAGCTTTCTCATCCAGATTTCGCCAGACTCCTTTATTCCCTCTGAAGCCCTGTGAACACAGTCTTTATGCCTGTCGGCATTCTGATCCTTCGTAGTCCCACCAGAATGGCCTTTTAATTAAACTCTGCTTACAGTGTCCTAGGGCTTCTCTAGCCATAGATCCAAACTCTTTCACATTCCTCCTACATGCTAGTCCCAAAGGCCTATGAACCACACGTTCAGGTTCGTCACAACAGTGACTTCACTGCCACGGTATTCCTGGAGCTAATTATCTGTACTAGTTACTTGTCACTGACTAGGAGTGTGCTACCACTCACATTCATAGTGGGTCTTCTTAGTTCAACATCTCTGGGAATTGCCACAGATACACAGATGTCTCTTAGTGACCTTAGTCATGCTTTACCTAAGTAGGAATCTAAGTATAGGATTTATTTTTCTACCAAAAATATGTAAGGGAGTAATCAATATTTATTTTATACCAACAATTGTTTTAAATGGGTTTTGAATAAATATTGAATAATGTAGTAACAGTTTTGTTCATTTCCCACAGCTGGAAGGTGTTTCAGGGTAATTGATTTTATCATTTGTCATTAAATTTCAAACAGGATTCCCAGACAACCCTGAAGCTGAGAGACACAGTACATTTTATTCCTTACCATCTTCATTGGAAAGAACACCCACTAAGGTGACAACAGCACAGAAAGTTACCTTTTGTTCTCATGGCAATTCTGCCTTTCAACCGATCGCATCAAGCTGCAAAATCGTGCCACAAAGTCAGGTGCCTAATCCTGAGTCACCGGGAAAGTCCTTTCAGCCCATCACTATGAGCTGTAAGATCGTTTCAGGTATGCAGAGCACGTGCTGAAGGTGATGTGGGTGGCACTGGCTATGTGTTAAAATATTTTTGTTTTTGTTTTGGGGTAATTTAAGATAAGGTCTCAGATTATCAGACTGGCTTGGGACTTACTGTATAGCCCAGGCTAGCCTTGAACTCGGTGTACCTCCTGACTCAGCATTGCAAATGGTGAAATGACAGGTGAGAGCCACCATACCCAGCCCAGAGAGGTGCTTCTACACCGCCATGTGTATCGAAGGAGACTTAATCCTTGTTGGCTGGCAAAGTTGTTACAAAGAAAAGCACAACTCATACATATGGGAAGAGTTTCTGAGTAGGGTGAAAAGCCTCCTAGTAAGTGTGTGCTCTGTTGTATGGCTAGGGTTAACATTAGAATTGAGTTTGCAGTCTATATAAAGCAGAATAGCAAGTAATAGAGAAACAGCTGAGGTCTTTGACTTCATTTTAAAGGTTGAGTTGATGTGGAATTGAATTGCTTTTTATTTCTAACAGTGCTAGAAAATTGTTGATCTTATGAATAGTCATTCTGATCTTATAAACAATCACTCGGAGACCTTTTTGCTTAGGGCTTTTGTCTGTGAAAATTTCACATTTATGCTAACTAAAGTACTAATGGGAACATGCATATGTTGGCTGTACTTTAGAAAGACAGGAAGGGCCAGTTGAAAATGTCTAAGCAGGGGGAACATTTCTTTATAATTTTATTTCATGTATATGAATGTTTTGACTGCTTGTATGTGTGTGCCTGTGGAGGCCCAGAGAAGGCATTTATTTATTCCCTACAATTGTTGCAAGAGCAGTCAGTGCTCTTAATTACTGAACCATGTCTCTGGCTCCTCTGTATGAATTTTAAAAGAAGGAAAGTAGAAATATTTATTGCTGTCCATGGACAGCTAAGCAAATCCTTCTGATTCCTGAGTGCTGAGATTAAAAGCATATGCTACCACAACTCGCCTGCTTTAGATTTTAATGTGCACGCCAGGGGAGCCTGATAAAATGCAGGTTTCTTTTCAGTAGGGGTTAAGGGTGGGCCCAGAGAATACATCTCTTTTTGAGACAGTTGTGTATCTCCAACTGGCCTGGAACTCGATTGTAACTGAACTTTTAAATTATTATTTAACACTTATTTATTTATTACTAAATTCACTTATAACAAACACCAACAATTTCTTAACTATTAATCCTATAAATTCCTACAACCCCTTTAACCTATCCACTAAACCTATTGATAATTATAACAACTACTTTCATAACCTTTTAGAATGATACAGTCTCTGGGGCAGGTCCTCAGTCGTCAGGAACACAGTCTTTGTTGTAGATTCTTTAACACACTTAGCAGTCCTTTTTCTGGATCTTTCAGATGCAGGTTCGTCAGGGTCGTTGGTTATTGCAGTCTCACCTTAAATAAGGCTTTATGCTTTCTTTTCTGTGGGAGACTTCAGCCGTCTGCAGGCCAACTTACTTCTTTTGAATCAGGAACTCAGCTGCTCTGCCTCAGTCCTTAAAGCCAGGCACAATTTCCTTTAGGCCACTGTTTGGACAGATCAAACCCCTCTAGGCAAAAGCTGAGCCACAGGGTCCAGTCCTTGGCCTTTTGGTGTCTTGCTCAGGCTTTCTTTGCTCACCGGCTTCTTTCTGCTTCAGGGAGAGAGCTGGCCATCAATGGCCAGCCCTTTTTTCAGCAGGACTCTTGGAGCTCTCTAGCATCAGGGGCCTCTTCTCCTTCTGGGCTCCACGCACTGTCCTCAAATAGGAGGAACTCTGTTTCAGCTTAATTTGGGCTCTGCCCACTTAGCAGCTGAAAACAATGTCAGGCCAGATACTTTGTTTCTTCAAGTCTTGAGTCTTTCCTGTTTTTCCTGACTTCAAACTTGTTTTTCAGTCTATTGAGTCTTTCCTGTTTTTGTTGACTTTAAACTTGTTTTTCAGTCTATTGAGTCTTTCCTGTTTTTGCTGACTTCATGCTGATAATGCTCTTCAGTCCCCGAATTAAGAGACAGTATCAGAAACTCCTATATATTTCCTAAATCTAATTTATCTAACTCCTACACTCGATATATAGAGCAAGGTTTTTTAAGCTTACTGTGAGATCTGCCTGCCTCTGCCTCCTGAGTGCTGGGATCAAGGCATATGCTCCCACACCTGGCCTCAGAATCTTTTTTTTTTTTCCCTCTTTTTCTTTCTTTTAAAATTTGTATGTGTATGGTATTTTGCCTGCATGTATGTCAATGAAGCACATGTAAGCAGAGCTAGTGGAGGCCAGAAGAGGACTTTACTGGAATGGAAACTACAGACAGTTGTGAGCTGCCGTGTGGATGCTGGAATTGAACTCAAGTTCTCTAGAGGATCAACAAGACAAGTGCTCTTAGCTGCGAAGCCATCTCTCCAGCCCCAGATTCTGTTCTAATTAATTTTTCAGTCTGCTGATCCTGGTCATAAATCCAAGTACATAGTGTAAAACCACACTACCTGGGCTCAGCTACACTGGTGCAGCCCCTGCTCAGCACCTGGAGGGTCAGGCCTGGTCTCTCTTCTGATTTGTTCCATTTGACATTTTCCTACATAAATTATATGTTTATTTTGTTTCTCTCCTTTCTTTAATTAACAAAGGTTCTCCAATATCAACTCCAAGTCCATCACCATTGCCTCGCACACCAACTTCTACTCCAGTTCATCTGAAACAAGGTCCTACCACCTCTGGTATAAACAACCCTCAAGTTATTGTGGATAAGCCTGGGCAGGTTATTGGAGCCTCCACTCCGAGCACAGGTATTTATAAGCAATATTCATGCAATCTAAAGGATTTGATCTTTCATTAATGATAAAATCCTAGCATGAACATTCCATCCATAATTAAGTGTGTATAAAATGAACCCCATACTGTTTCTCTGAGGAAGATGCACTGTGGGTGAAAGCTCAGTTTGTCGGAATTAGAATACTGTCTGCACCTCCCACACTGTCCCTGCAGTCCAGCACAGCTGCATGGGGCTGTCAGGGTTTCTAGTTTTGGTTTTAATATTTTTTACTAACATTTGTATTCATTTCCTTCATTTAATCCTTGTTTACACACATGCTCCTGAAGTGTAATCTTCCACTGTTAAGGGAAATAGTGAAAAGGGAAATGAATGATAATAAGGTAATGAAGCTAGTTTTCCCCACCCCACTCTGCTCCCCATGTATTAGAATAAACATATTACTATATATACTGGGATTTTCCACATAGGTGTTTTGTTTTTAAGCTTAGCCATTTTAGAGTGGTTTATATGTAGAACTCATTTGAAAAGTATCGTTTTCAGCATATTTGGGTATGCTGAGCTAGCAGTCTTTTTTTTTTTTTTTTTGGTTTTTCGAGACAGGGTTTCTCTGAATATCTCTGGCTGTCCTGGACTCGCTTTGTAGACCAGGCTGGCCTCGAACTCAAAGATCCGCCTGCCTCTGCCTCCCGAGTGCTGGGATTAAAGGCGTGCGCCACCACCGCCCGGCTGAGCTAGCAGTCTTAATCAGCCACAACGCTGAAGAGATAAGTTTGGTCCGTGAAATAAGTTACTGAATATTACTTTAGATCTACACTTGTTTCCTATTGATAATTTAAGTTGTCTTTATCAGACCTTAAAAGCCATTGGGTGGCTGTGGGTAACATATTTCACGTGGGCAGCATTTGGAAACAGGTGCTGCAGAAGCTTGCCTTCCCTGGAATGTATGTGTGTCGGCCTGTTTGTTCAATGGTCTACACCCTTCTGATGCACTGTCTCTCTTTGTGTAGGGAACAAAGTATGTCATATACCTTCCTTCACGGTTTCTTCTTTTTGTCCTTACTAGTGTTTCTTACCAGTTTCTGGATGGGAATGCAATCAGCTTGTAGGGATGAAGTGTGTGTGTGTGTGTGTGTGTGTGTGTGTGTGTGTGTGTGTGTGTGTCTTTGTCTGTGTCTTTGTGTGTGTGTGTTTTTTTTTAGGCTTTTAGGGTTTTGAATTTTCAATCCTTAGAAATAAAAAATAATTGGAAACAAGGAAGAATGGTGGAAAATGATTTAAAATTGCATTTTGTGAACTTTATTTTGCTGATACATAATTTTTATATCTGTCTTGCTTATCAGGAAGTCCTACAGGCAAGCTCCCAGTGACTTCTCAGGCTTCCCAAGGAACAGAGTCCCCTATTCCTAAAATTCATGGAAGTAGTTTCTTAACGTCTACTGTCAAGGTAAACTTCCTGCTTTATTACACTGCATAGGCTCAGCAGGTACAGAATTTGATCTTGAAGATCAGTTTCTCTCTTACTTTCTTCCTGGTGTAGAAGACAGTTCTCCATATGTTTATCAAGTGGTTACCCAGTATTAATTTGAAAATTTGGTGAGTAGGTGGCCTTATTTACTTTCTGAGGGACAATGTCATTAAAAATTCTCTTTTAGAGGCTGAAGAAATGACCTGGCTGTTCAGAGCGCTTGTGGCTCTTGCCAGAACCTACATGGCAACACACAGCTACCTGTAACTCTAACTTCAAGGGATCTAATGTCCACTTCTATCCTCTATGGGCCCTGCACACACATGTTCATAGACACACACACACACATACTCTCTCTCACACACACTCTAAATAAAAATATTTGTCTGGCAGCGTGCTTCCTGGTGATACAAGGAGCAAACCTTGTCCCCTTTGCACACATTCACCTTGTAGTTAGTTATTTTAAAGTAATTTTTAGCCTCTTCAAAGTAAAGAGTAGTTCAAAATATGACCTGTCACCATATGATTATCTGACTTCTTCACATCAACGTGATGAAAATCTGCACTGTATTTGGTTCCTGTTGGCTCTCTTAAGTGGAAGCTTTTGAGATGACGACTCCTGTTTGAATGGCTCTGAGAATGCAAATCTCTTTCTGGCAAGTACCCAACCCCCAGTGTTCCTCTTACTTAAGTAGTTGGCAGCGATCATGGATAGTTTTCTGATCCAAATGAGGTTTGTAAGGTTTTCCTGTAATAATTCCCTTGAAGGTCTTACCTCTATTATTTATTTTTCAATGTTTGTTGATGACATTTCATTGCATAGTCAAGTAGTCTTCACTTTGATTCTTTTCCTTAAAGTTCAGTTGTGGCACATTATCTCTGAGATTTGGTTTTTGTCTTTGCTACTGGAGACAAACTTCAGTGGCTTTGTCTTACTATGTTTTGTTGGTTTCCACTTTTTAATCCCTGCCTTTGGTTTTAATTTTTTTTTTTTTAATGTTTATTTGGTTTGTGGTAAGGTCTTACTATGTAGCCCAGGCTGGAACTCAGGACCTTCCTAACCTAGCCTCCTAAGATCTAAGATTACCTTGCTTAGTTCATTGCTTTCTTTTCCTTTTTCTTGCTTTGGAAAAAAAATTATTTTTCCTTTGTATTCCAGATACTGAATGAATTTTTCAAGGCAAGTTAAGAGTACATGAGAAAAAAAACATGCTAAAACATCACTGTTATTTGTTAGACTCATTTATTTAGTGCCTATGCTTTAGGAATATAAAGCAAAATATAGCCAGGTGTGGTGGCACACACCTTTAATCCGAACACTCGAGAGGCAGAGGCAGGCGGATCTCTGTGAGTTCAAGGACAGCCTGGTCTACAAAGGGGAGTCCAGGACAGCCATGGATACACTGAGAAACCCTGTCTCGTAAAACCAAAAAAGGAAAAAAGAAAAAAAAATAAAGCAAAATACAATCTGGCAAATACTAGACATAAGAACAGTGCAGAAGCAAATATTAGGAGTGGGCATGTAGATGACTTGGTGCTGTGTGAGAAGACTTCCTGCGGAGATGCATCACTCATATCTCTTCACCCCAGATAGGGAGCCAACAACAGACCAAAGTCCACTTTGGTGAATCAGTGAATTTTTGGGGGGTTGCTTACAGGAATATGAGTGAGGAATATTTACTTAGGGAAGCAGAAATGATTCAAAGACAGCTGCATCACCAAAGCCCACCCCAGCATGGGTGACCGCTCCCAGGAGCTGGGGAATGTGCAGCACACTGCCTGCGGGCAGATGAGTAGGCCAGAGTGTCCCTTCCTATGACCCATTGGGTCAGGCAGCTGGGCTGGTTTCAGAGTCTTTCTCACAGCTTGACTTGTCTGTTGTCTCTTAACAGTCTTCTTGGCTTACTCTAAGAAAGAAGACCCTAGTGAATCTATTCAGCTATTTTGAGTTGTTTACCTTGTATCTTAAGGAGCTTCCTCGGAAGATGGAATGTTTTGATCTCTAGGAAACTGCTATATAACACTGGTAGAATGCTTGCCTAACACAAACAAAACCTTGGATTTAGTCCTCAGTGCCACATTAAAACAAGCAGGAGGGTACACACATGTAATCCCAGCACTCAGGAAGTAGAGGCAGGAGGATCAGAAGTTCAAGTTTATCTTTACCTAATAAGACCAACCTTTGCTGGGTTGATTTCCTTTTTTTGTTTGTTTGTTTTTGTGTTTTGAGGCAGGGTCTCACTCTGTGAGACCAGGCTAGACTTGAACTAATAGTCCTCCTGTGTCAGCCTCCTGTGCAGTGAGATATTACAGGTGCTCGGGTGGGATTGCATACCTCACTTTTTATTTGCTTTAAAAAGGAAATTACAAGTTGGACATGGTGGCGCAACACCTTTAATCCCAGTGGGGAGGCAGAGGCAGGCAGACCTCTGAGTTCAAGGCCAGCCCTGTCTACAGAGTGAGTCCAAGAACAGTGAAGGATACATAGAGAAACTCTGTCTCAAAAAAACCTAAAAAAAAAAAAGGAAATTACAGAGAATGTACAGAAGCTTGGAAGACCCACAGCATTGTGGGCTTTTTGTTTTCTTTGTCGTTGGTTGTTTGTGTTGCTAGATGTGGTAGGTTTGTATTGAATATGAGTGGCTGGAGTATCTGAGATCATTCATTTTGGCTTGTTGTATAATAAATGTTTTTACACACAGCAGGAAGATTCTTTATTTGCATCTATGCCACCTCTTTGCCCAATTGGTAGTCACCCTAAAGTGCAAAGCCCCAAAGCTGTGACTGGAGGACTTGGAGCTTTCACAAAGGTGAGCAAGTGCTTAGCATTGCCTGTGTCTTTTCCAGTCTTCTTAACAGGACTTAGTTCTGAGGTATGCTTTCACGTCCTCAGTGCTGTCCTCGTCCTAGGAGTCCAGAGGTCACGGACTGTATTGTTTCTCTGTTGCCTTCCTCCACCAGTCTCTATGACAAGTGACAGAAGAAGCACGTCATCAAGTTGAGATCCTATTTGGCCCCTTTACTAGCTCTTAAGGACTATATTAAAGCAATAATCTACTTTCCATTGGAGCAATTCTATATATACGAAGCTTCTTTAATACTGCAGAGACTAGATTCAAATATTGATAGTAGGTCCTTCCTCCTACTCCCCATGGGAAATACTTACTCAGTGTCATTATTTGTTGCAAGGTGATCATCAAACAGGAACCCGGGGAGGCTCCTCATGTGTCCACAACAGGAGCTGCTAACCAGTCAGCATTCCCTCAATATGTGACTGTGAAAGGAGGTCACATGATAGCTGTGTCCCCTCAAAAACAGGTCGTAAGTGCTGGAGAAGGGACGACTCAGCCTCCAAAGATTCCACCCTCCAAGGTTTGTATGGCTTTGGGATGGGGTGGAGGGTTCAAGATATAAAGGTTATTTGTCTGCATAGTTGACAGGTGCCAAAATGATTTAGGGTGACCAAGTTGCTGATCCCATACAAAGCTGTGGATGTTAGCCTGGTTGAAAAAGACCCAGTCAGTTGATACTATGCACATGCGCCCCTCTGTCCCTGAAAGGAATCGGTGTGTTTCAACAGAAGACCCGGGAACAGTCTGAGGAGGATGGGCACAGTGTAGCCTCTCTCCAGCAGTAAAAATAAAAGGGTTCATGGGCTTTCTGTTTTGTGACCTGTTGGTTTCTGGTAAGACATTGCTGCACTGAACTCCTGCAATGTCTAGGCTGTGTGGTTTTTTTTTTTTTAGATTTTGAGATAGGAAGACCTCAAACTCAAGGCAACCCTCTTATGTCAGTATCCCAAGTGCTAGGATTACAAGTGTGTGCCACTTGATCCTTTCATTTATTTTATTTATAATTTTGAGGTACCAGAGAGTAAATGTGTGGGAAACTGAGACATAGCATATAATCTATATTTCTTCGCATAAGTTACATATCAAATCTCTTGAGTGCTTATATGCCAAGCTCACATATTTATACTTATTGTAGTTCTTAAACTACATCCTCAAGGCAGGTATTTCTCACCCCTGTTTTATAAATGTGGAAACCCTGAGTATGAGAGGATAGGAACTTTCTTGGAGAGTATATGAGCATATAGCATATAGCTAGTAGGTGGCAGGAAGCTTGAAACCTATGTCTTTCAGCTCCAAAGGGACCATTCCAGAGCTAGTAAGATAAATTCAGCATTGTGTTTAACCTAAGCATGGTCTGGAACATGTAGTTGAGTTATCTCAGTATTTTGGTGGGTATGCTCTAAAGCTATTGGTAATGTTTTGTAGGTGTTTACATTTTAGCTTCAAAGCCCAACCTGTCTAGGAGTAAATTGTTTTTGAGAAGAATATTCTTAAATGGAAGTCAGTATTACATAATTTGGATTAGTTTAAATAGGTAGATCTCTCTGTAGATAGAGATAAAAATTGAGGGTTACAAGTTTTTAAGTCTGTAAGATTTTCAAAACTGATCTAATCAGATAGTTCATCTTTTGATTTTAAACAGCAATTCTTAATCTGTCCCAAGCTTATGAGTCAGAATTTCCTCAAGGGCTTTTTCCTAAGCTGCTGGCTTATTCAGATGCTCTTGCCAGTCAGAAACTAGCACAGCATTGCTTTGGCCTCCGGGTCCCTCCTGTGGGGAATTGGTTGCTGTTTGGAGCTATTGCTCTGCTGTTGACAACAACAGAAGTTAAACCCTGGGGCCTCACATATTAGACAAGTGTTCTACAACTGAGCTGAGCTTTCTTTTTTCTCACTATTTATTTTGAGTTTATTACCTTGTAACCCAGACTGGTCTGCAGTCCCCTGCCTTAGCAGAGTTGGAGTTGCTGTGATAGATTGCCAGCTGGCATCTTTGCTTTACCTCCAGTTCAGCCTTGTCTTACACATTCTTTCTTTTTTAACCTTTTATTTTTTATGTGTGTAGGTCTTTTGCCTAAGTGTGTATCTGTACAGCCTGTACATTTGGTGTCTCAGAGACCAGCAGAGGGCATCAGATTCACCCTAGCAGTGCTGTGAGCTGCCAGGTGGGTGCTGGGAATCGAACCCTGTGCTCCTCGCTACTGAGCCATGTCTCTAGCTCCTTATCCAGAATTTAAAATATATTTGGCTTCATATAGGGATATAGTTTTCTGTTTTACACATTTATTTATGTGTATAGGATTAGAACTGTGTCAGAACACATGTGAGAGAAGGTTAGAGGCTAACTTTCTGGAATTAGTTTTCTCCATCATGTGGGTTCCAGGGATCAAACTCAGGTGGTCAGGCTCCGCAGCAAAGCCTTTACCCAGTGAGCCATCTCACTGGCCCAAGGAAATATATGGTTTTACCAATTCAAAAACAACAACATTTTATTTATTTACTTATTTGGGATAGTGGAATGCCAAAACATGCTGATGGAAATCAGAGGACAGCTTGTAGGGGTCATTTCTCTCCTTCAGCCACGTGGACCCAGAGACCAAAGTCATGTCACCCATCTTGGTGACAGCTGCCTTTACTGATTGAGCCTGCCTGGCCCCAGTGTGGGCTTTCACCACATTCTGGGCCATCGATGCTAGAATACTTGAAATAGGTCAGCCTCCACTTTTAACCACTTTTGCATCCCATCAATCCACTCACTCACCCAGCCCCACAGGATATCTATACTACAACCAACGCACCAAAGGGAACATGGACATAGACTTTTTATTATTTTTTTTGTTTTGTTTTTGTTTGTTTGTTGGTTTGTTTTTTAGTTTTCCCTCCCTGGCAATGAGACACTTTTCACTGGTGGTGCTGCCTTGTAGGTCCCCAGTGTATGAGGAGGCTCTTGGCCCTCATATGACTTCTGAACTGGGACGAGGGACAGTTATGTAGGGACACTCCACTCCAGAGGAATGGGATAGAAGGGTTAGGGGGTAGAGGGTGGGAGGGCCAGGCTGGGAAAGGGGGAAAGAGGACAATATGATGGAAATGTAACCTGAAGCAATTAAAAAAAATAAAAATATTAAACAGACGACTGAGACTCCAGATGGTCATTTTGTATGTTTATGTTGTAGGATATAAAAGTCCCGTTTACAGAATGTCATCACTGATACTCAGGACAACTGTAGCCTCATGATTCAGTATCCCATTCTCTTCTAGTTTATGAAAAAGTAAATAGTCAGAAAATAACTTGATCTTTTAAAGAATTCATTTACAAGCCATTACAGTTCATTAGGAAGATGGTTCAGATCCACCCTTTTGTGTTTGCTTCTCATTTCCCTGTCAGCAGTTACCGTCTGTACTTTGGCTCTTTTTTTGCCGCCCCTTCAGCCCAGCAGACCATCCAGCTCTGCAAGTTGGTGTGGTTCATTGTTGCAAGCTGGGATGGGGGAAGACATGGTCACAGAGTCATGTTGGCCCTGAGTTTAGGTTTTAGGAGCATTGTGGTAGTTCACACCTTTAATCCCAACACTGGGGAGACAAAGACAAGTGAATCACTGAGTTGGAGGCTAGCCCTGTCTACATAGTGAGTTCCAGGCCAGCCAAGGGCACACGGTGAGACCCTGTCTCAAAAACAAAACCTAAATGAAAACAGAAAAAAGGACTTATCCTTTGACTCTCCTCTCATTTCTACATTGCTTTATGATTACCATTCTTGCACATGATAGAAATGAGTTCATGTTAGCTGGGTTTTTTTTTTTATAAGTTTATTCTCATTTTATGATTCTGTGAGGCAAATATTGCCAATACTTAAGCTAATTTTAAAGTTCAAGGAAGTTAAATAATTTACCAGCTGCAAACTTGGAACTGAACTAGGAAAACAAGTCTGTCTGGTTGCTCTGTACTTAATGCTTGATTAGCAGACCATTGTCTTCATGTTAACCATAATATCCAAGCTCATGAGAAATATATCTTTATATCACATTCTTTGAAAAGAAAAAATGATTTAGTAGATTTTAATGGGGGGGAAGCTCATTTGTCTGTTGCTTATTTTATTCTGCCACCTGAGTGATTCTCGCCCCCCCCCCCCCTTTGGGACAAGGTCCTGCCATGTGTCTCAGCATGTCTGCATTGAGATTGTAAGCAAGTGCCACTGCTTAAGATATTAAGCTATTAAGATATATAGTGGTGGAGGGGATGACTGGAGAGATGGCTCAGCAGTTAAGAACACTTGCTACTCTTCCAGAGGACCCTTATTTCATCCCAAGCATCCACACAGGAGCTCAGAATCATCTGTGACTCTAGTACCAGGGAATCTAGTGCCCTCTTCTGGCCTCATTAGGAACCAGGCATGTACGGTTAGTACATTAGTACACAGGCAGAGATGTGGGCAAAACACCTGTACACATAAATATCTTTATGAAATCTTTGAGAATTTCATACAGTGTATTTTTAACATATGTGAACTCCTTCTATAGTCAAACTCCCCTCCTTACCAACATGTCTTAGTTACTTTTTTATTTCTGTGATAAAATACCATGATCACAATGGCAGGGAACATGGCAGTAAGCAAGTAGGCATGGATCCCATTGTCCAACAACTCAAATTGGTAACCCATACATCCTACTGGGTTTTTTTATTAGCTAGTATGAGGTGTCTAGTTGGGTTATTGTGTCTCCATTGTAGAGTGACTCCATTAAGCCTCTTTATATATGTACAATGTATATTTTATGAAGCTTCTACACTAGTAGTTTCTATGAACTTTTTCAGAAGGCCTGTAGTGCTAGTTATCCCTCCCAATAGTTCCTCTCTACCCCAACCTCACTGCTCCCACCCCAGTTTAACATTTCCTATTCCATTCTCCTTTTATCATTTATATATCACTGTGTCCTATCTCTCTCCCTTGATACTTTACTCTGGTGCTTTAGTCTGCTCAGCCACCCTGACACTCTGCTCACCATTCTTGGGGTGTGTGTCTGTGTGTGTTTTCCAAGTGAATATAGGTGCTAGTAAAGCCTAGAGGCCTTGAATCCCCCTGGAGCTGATGTTACTGGCAATTATGAGCTGCCTACTCTTAGCCTCTGAGCTATCTTTCCAGCCATTCCTACTTTTTAATGATTCAAAATTTTCACTAAAATTTATATATATATTATATATAATAAAATATATTAGTATCTATATCAGATTTAAGTAATCAAATGCCTTTTGCCCCATATTAGCATATGCATATTTACTTTAGGATGGTTCTTTTTTCCTCCAAATGAAGATGATTTTGTTCTTCCTAGAAATAATTCCACCATCAATACTTTTAAAATATCTTTTTGTTAATATGTGTGGATGTTTTGCCTGTGTGTATGTCTACATATCCTGTGCACACAGTACCTGTGGAGGCCAGAAAGGGCATCAGATCCCCTAGAATTGGAGTTACAGATGGTTGTGAGCTGCTAGGTGGGTGCTGGGATTTGAACCTGGGTCTTCTGCAAAAACAGCCAGTGCTTTTAACCTTTGAGCCATCTTGCCATCCTGGTCCATATCTTTATCACAACAGTAGATAGCCTTAGACAACTTGGAATGTCTGTGTTTTACAGATGTACATAAAAGATAATTATCTGTGTGGTTTCTTGCAACTGCTTTTTTTAATTCAGTGTATTCTTTCAAAGTTTTTATGTAGGCCTAGATAGTTTTTCATTCACCTTTCCTGGTAGGGGATTATATCATTTTCTCTTACATAGCTGCCTATCTGTGCTCTATTTGTAGACATTAGAAACTCTTTTGAGCAAGAGAGATGGTTTTGTCAGTAAGAAGCAGGAAGCCCTGAGTTGGCTCCCCAAAACCCACATCTAAAACACTAAATGTGGTGGTGCACAGTTCTAATCCGAGCACCCAGGAGGTGGACACAAGCTTTCTTAGTCAGGGTTTGATTACCATGAAAAGACACCACGGCAACTCTTATGAAGGAAGACATTTAATTGGGACTGGCTTATCTTTACCTACTGATCATCACAACATCCCCTACTTTATAAGGCAAACAGAATAGTAGCACTTTTCACCCACTGGAGGCCTGAAAGCTTGCTTGCAGGCTTCCTGTGCTTGCGCTCTCCTGTAATTCTAGCACGTGGGAGGTGAAAGCAGGAGAATTAGGAGTTGGAGGTCAGCCTGGGCTGCACAATACACCATCTCAAAAAGCAGGGGCTGGGTGGACGGCTTGCAGGTTGAGTGCTTGTTGCTCTTCCAGGGCACCTGAGTTCAGTTTGCAGCACCCACTTTGGGGCAGCTCACATCACTTCCAAATCTAGCTTCAGGAGATGGAACTCCCTCTTGTGGTCTCTACAGGAGTCTGCACACACATAATGACACTGCGTCACTCATGCAGACATACACATAAACCCTAAAACAGGCACTTCCCCAAATC
This sequence comes from Lophiomys imhausi, assembly GCA_907164525.1. Taxonomy (NCBI): domain Eukaryota; kingdom Metazoa; phylum Chordata; class Mammalia; order Rodentia; family Muridae; genus Lophiomys; species Lophiomys imhausi. The sequence continues at coordinate 1,460,404 of CAJQZJ010034382.1, forward strand.
GCGCTCTGATTACAAGAAGAATCAGCCAGAGAATATTGAGAAATAAGAACATTTGTTTACTGTTGGTAAATACACCACCAGTCCAGAGAGCCAAAGACCTATCTATCATGGAAAATCCCCACACTTCTATAGAAGTTCTCTGTTTAGAAATAGAATTCCCTGAATATAGAATATTTTAGACATGTGCTCAATGGAATGTACACAAGAATACTCAGAGTAACATTATTTGTACTCATAAAATAACTGCCAGCAACTTTAATGTATACAGCATATAAGAACACTCCTGTGTGTATGCAGTGGGAGGATGGGGATACATGCACACACCAAGGCTAGGGGTCAACCTTGGTGTCATTCTTCAGACACTATCTACCTTTTTTTATTTTGAGATAGGACATTTTACTGGCCTGGAGTTTATCATATAAGCTGGGCTGGCTAACCAACAAGCTCCAGGGATCTGCCTGTGTGGCAGTTTGAACAGGAATGACCCCCATAGGTTCATGTGTTTGACTGCTTGACCATAGGGTGTAGCACTGTTCGGAGGTGTGGCCTTGTCGGAGAAAGTATGTTTCTGTGGAGGTGGGCTTTGAGGTCATATATGCTCAAGTCATATGCTCAGTGTGGCATACAGTCTCCTGCTGCCTGTGGATCAACAAGTAGAACTCGGCTTCTGCAGCACCATGTCTGCCTGCACACTGTCCTGCTTTTCACCAAGATGATGTTGGCCTAACCCTTTGAAACACACAATAATTAGTCAACCAATGCAGGCAGCTTCTATTTCTTGTAACCTTCTAAAGATATGCATTTGATATTGTTTCTTTCCTTAATTTTCATTTGTGTGTGTGTGTGTTAATGTGGGCACACATGTAGCACACCATGCATGTATGTATGTTCAGAGAACAAATCTGTGGAGTTGTTCCTGCTTCCAACTCTGAGCTCCAGAGATCAAGTTCAAGCTCAGGTTGTCAGGATTATGAGGCAAGTGCCTTTCCTCACTGACTCATCTCACCAGCCCTAAATTATCTCTTAATTTAAGATTCTATTGTGTATTCTGTTAGAACAAACTGCTTAATTTTTTTTAATTAAAAAGAAGTGACTTTACTTTTAGAAACCAGTTATAAATTAATTTTCTTGGGTGCTGAGATGTTTTAATAATAGGACTGGAGATGTAATTCATGTGGTAGAGGGTTTGCCTAGCATGAACAAAACCCTGGGTTCAATATCCAGCACCAGATCAATTGGACATGGTGGTACATTCCTGTAATCCCAGCACACAGGAAGTAGAACAAGACGATCAGAATTTCAGGGTCACCCTCAGCTATACAGCAAGTTTGAGGCCAACATGGGATATAAGGTACCTAGTCTAAAAAAAATTATTTTCAATTAAGTATTTTTGTTTAAATGTCTTTTTTTAAAGGTGTTATCTCCCCCCTAACATATTCCCCTTTTAGTCCAATAAAAGGCTCTGTTTCTTATAACAATAAGTACAATACAAAACAATAAGAACAATTAGGCAACAATTACAAAAATTATAAGGTATAACATACATTCCCAATATCCAGTCTGTATGTATTTGGCAGCTAATCATAATATTCTGTTATCTATCTTGATGAGTTTAAAGTTCTATGCCTAACTTAGTTTCCATCCTAACTTGCATTACCAACTTAAGAACATCTTTTTAGACCCAGATCCTTTTAATTCCTAAACAACTTAAAACTTAACTGTGATACTATATCCATCTAGTCTTCAACCACATCAGAGACCTAAGAGGGATAAATATATCTGAATAAACAGGAAGTGCAGAGCCAGCAGCTTCCAAAACTAAGAAATGACAGACAACTGGCTGCCTGGACAGTCCCCAGTTTCTCTATGTAACATTGGAGCATCTATCTTCAGCCTTTTGGCCCAGTATCTCTGACAGACATTAATTGTAAAGCAGGAATTATGAAGGACTTGCCCACCTTCTGTTGGCAGAGCTAGGCTGTCGACTTACCTGCTTCCAAGTTTTGTCCTTTTCGGACAGCATTCTGTCACGTTTCCTTTTTTTACCAAATGTTTATCTTCAAGGTGGGGATAATAAGAAAGTGATTATTTTTCCCAAAATTGGGTGGAAAACTATCACATGATGAGGAAAGAAAAGATCACCCACATGGGCAGACTGCAGAATTCATGAGACTAATCTCTATGTGGGGTGAAGTTTGGATTCGTGATGAAGTTTATTGCAGTTTTCATAATGTGACATTTGAAAGCACCTGTCTGTCCAGCAGCAGAGAATGCTTATGTAGAATGTGGTATTCTGTTCTGTTCTGTACTTGGTCAGCTGAAAATGATGATAAATACAACCTTTAAAATGCGTGTTAATGTTGTTAGGCTTTGTAGAGTGTGATCCCAATTCTGCATTTTAATTAAAGTAAACATTAAAAGAATTGGAAGTAAAATTAGGAAAATTTTATTTCTGCATGAGAATTGGATTTTGTATTTATCTTTCCTAAGTTTATGTATGTGTAAAGTATCCTGTAATTGAGGAAACTTTGAAAAGCAGCTGCAGCTGTCTCTAAGCTTTTGTTGAATGGCAATACTCAAACCATAAGAGATGTTTTTCTCATGTGCCCAGGCACCCTTGTTTGGGGTAGTTAGATTTCTGTATGGCACTACCTCACCCCACCCCTGCTATTGCTTTGTTCTTGCTGGAGAAGAGTGGCTGCTTCATCCTCAGAGAACTCACCAGCCTGGTGGAAAGTAACACCATTTGATTGTCTTCTGTCTTAAACAGGTTGTTGGTGTGCCTGTTGGCTCTGCCTTACCTTCAACAGTAAAGCAGGCTGTGGCAATCAGCAGTGGTCAAATCCTTGTCGCCAAGGCCAACTCTTCCGTCACCAAAGCAGTTGGTCCAAAGCAAGTTGTGACCCAAGGAGTTGCCAAAGCAATTGTGAGTGGAGGTGGAGGGACCATTGTTGCTCAGCCAGTCCAGACCTTAACCAAGACCCAGGTCCCAGCTGCTGGGCCACAGAAAAGTGGCTCCCAGGGCTCAGGTAAGATCTCAATTGAGACCTTTCAGTTGTATCACTGTGTGGAATTACAGCGATTTGATTTGCTGTCAGGTTCTGACTAGGGAAGCCACATAAGTGATGTTGTCAGCTCCTTTTTATCTAATATTTATTTATTTATTTGTGAATTTCACATCATGTACCCTTATCCCACTCATCTCCCACCTCCCCTCAGACATGCCCTCCTCCCTTGCAACCTCTTCCAACAGGAAAAAAAAAAATCTCATTGGGGAAGCTCTAGTGTGTCTCTGTGTGTCCCGTAATATTCCCTTTTGTCCACACTTTTTTGCTTGCAAATGTTCATTGCAGTGACTCTTGGGTCTGGTACAAGGCTCTGGCTTCTGCTACTTTGTCAATGCTGGAACCTCACTGGGACTCCTCTCAGAGGAGCTGTTGCCCTGTGTCGTGGAGATCCTGTAGTTTTGGGTCTGTAGAACTGGCCTCTTGATGCACTCCAGCAGTTCATCCATGGGCTAGATGTTGGGGTAGACCAATTTAAAGTGCTGGTTCTGAGCCTGCAACCCCACATCCAGGGCCAGCTGTAATGTGTTGCCTTTTCATGGAATATTTTACATAAAAATCTATAAGTAGCTTAACTTTTATTTTGTGTATGTACGCACTACAGTTGTCTATTAGTGTAATAAGCAAAATAAAAATCAGAGGTATCCGTGATACTGCCTTCAGGTTTGAAGTCATCCTCCCACTTTGAGTTATGATTCAGACTTAGAACTCTGACATGACTGTGTCAGTAACATTTTACATGTATAATTAGTGAACTCTGCCAAGCACAAATTTGAACACCATGAATAATCTTTAGCCCTTGATGTTTCTGAAAGCATGAAAACAAATACCTAAGTCATTGCATGTTTATTTTAGAGGTCTTTTCTTTTGACTTGTTCAGGTTTATTTTTATTCTATGTGTAAGGATGTTTTGCCTATATGTGTATAAGTGTATGTCTGCATGCCTGATGCCCATGGAGGCCAAATGAAGGTATCAGATTGTGTATAGATAACTAGAGTTACAGGCAGGGTGCTGGAACCAAAAAAAGCTAGGTTCTCTGTAAGAGCAGCGATTGCTCTTCCCTGCTGAGCCATCTTGCCAGTCTTTTTTTGGGAGTCTTGATAAGGCTGGTGAATTGGAATTGAGAAGAGAGAAAGTAATGAATATCCAAACTAGAGATTTCAGATATCTGAAATCTCGTGTTGTAGTGTTAAAAGTAAGCACATGAGGGACTAGAGATGTGGCTCCACCATTAAAGGTGCTTGCCCCTCTTCCAGAATTCAGTTCCAGTACCCATTGTGGGCAGCTCACAACCACTTGTAATTCACCCCATGGTATCCATCACTCTCTTCTGGCCTGTGCAGGTGGTAAGATATGTGCATGTGTCCAAGTATACACACTTAATACATTTACAAATAAATAATACATATTTAAAGAAAAAACTTTGATATTTGAAAGCTTGTACAGTCACTAAAGAAACCTTATTTTTCTTCTGTGGCCAACAGCACCTAGCAAAGAGTTAGCTTCAGTAAGTATTTGTCAAATAATACCTACAGATACTTCTCTGACCAGGGTTCTTTGACCTGTTTCTGCTGGATCTGTGATAGTTGCTCTGTGCTGGCTACTTTTACTGTTCACATAGGAGTCATGCACAGTGCCACAGTGACAGTCAAGAGGGTTTCGTCTACTCTAACAGAAGTCTCTCCAATAAACCTGTTGTTTCCAGTTCAAAAATCAATTGGGGTATTGTTTATTTTTAGTTTTATGTGTATGGGTGTTTTGACTGCATATGCATATGCGTCTGTACTGTGTGCATAAAGTATCCTCAAAGGTCAGAAGAAGGAGTTAAATCCCCTGAATTAGGAGTTAGAGATGGTTGTGAGCCACTGTGTGAGTACTGGGAATCAAACCCAAGCAATCAGGAAGAACAGTCAGTGTACTTTAACTGCCGATACATCTCTCTGGCCCCTAAAATAATTCTTAAAAAATATTAAGTTCAAAAGAGCCAGGCTTGGTGGTTCATACTTACAACTCCAGCATGTGGGAGAGTTATGAGTTGAATCCAGCCTGATTTCTGTAGTGAGACCTTCTCTTTTAAAAGCAGGGGAGGAGGCAAAAGGTAGAATAAATGCCAGGCAGTGGTGCCTCACACATGCAGAGGCAGGCAAATCTAAGTTAGAAACCAGCCTGATCTAGGGTGAGTCCAGGGTGGCAGGGGTTCACAGAGAAACCTGTCTGAAAACACAAAAAAACAAACAAACAAACAAAAAAAGAAATTGTCAGGCCTGGACAGATGGGCTCATTGCCTTCCAAATTTTGTATATAACATAAATTTGTGGAAGGCTTTTTTTTAGTATATAAATTATTTTTAGTTTAAGACATCTAGGAAATGAACTAGGGTTTTTTTAAGTACATATGTCATTGTTTCATGTTTTGATTTTAGAATGTTACGCATAATTGATTATCTTCTTGTATTTCTTCCCCTCACCTCCTCATTTTAGTAATGGCAACCTTGCAACTACCAGCCACTAATTTGGCCAACTTGGCAAATTTGCCTCCAGGCACTAAACTGTACCTTACCACGAACAGCAAGAACTCCTCAGGAAAAGGAAAGTTGCTGCTGATTCCTCAAGGAGCCATCCTGCGAGCTACCAACAATGCCAGTTAGTTCTTCATTCCATCATTTGGTCCCTGGGCCTCCACATGGGTTTATCTTGTCCAGCCGCCCCTAACTGAGCCAGAAAGCATTTCTGAAATTTTGCTTGATGGTATAATGGAAGAATTTGCCTGTGTGGGTTTTATAGACACTTTCACAATAATAGTCTTAGTCTGTGACACTGTATTTGGGGTTTTCTGAGAGGGGTCCATCTGCAGCGGGTGGGTTGGTTTCTTCTGAAGCAGATGTGCTGCGCTAGGAACCACTTGTCTCTATGACTAGTGTTTAGTTGTATTACTAGGTTTGGAGGTGAAATGAGAATTCCAGGTGCCATAAGTGTGTGTCATAAAGCCCCAGGGAAACCAGATAGTTTATTTAGTTATATAAAACTTTCACTCTGACAATGTAGATGATGTTGGAAAGTACGGATTTCCCTCTGAATTGAAGTATGTACAGCAGCCAGGCTCATTAGAATGGCTTCCCTTGTGCACACAGTCTTGTAGGCAGGCCAGTGCTGAAATGGGAGAATGACTGACCCTTGCCCCAGGCATTGTGTAAACCACTCGCATTTGTCTATTAGGTAATTGCCACTTATTCTGGTATATTCTCCTCACACCTAAGAGATACATAAGGAAAGGCTAGCCTCCGTATTCCACGGTGGAAGCGGAAGGCACCGCTGGTCTACACTGTTCTCAGGGTCACATATTATTGAGAAGGATTGTGATCACTGTAATCAAAGTGGAGAAGTTGTGGAATGTGTGCTTATAGTGCAGGTATATCACCAACATGGAAGGAAATGAAAAAGAGACTTTGAAGTGAGATCTGAAAAGTAAAAGCATTGAGAACTTAGGGCTGAAGATGGTTAAACTGATTTACAACCACATGTTTAGAAAAATTAGCATAAGGCTCTATTCTTACACAGCTAAATCAAAATGCTGTCAAAGATAAGTTCATTGTACTCAAAGTGGATATGCAGCCCAGTCAAGTGTTCCCTACCTAGAATGCATGGGACCAGAGTTTAATTGCAATTTTTTTAGACTTTGGCATATTTATATCAACTTTATCCAGTAGTCATCAATAGTCCAAAAGACCTGAAATCTAATGTGATGTGCTCCATAATCCATGATTCAAGTTACTTGTCATAGATAAACAGGCTCTGGAGGAGTTGGTAGTATTGGGGAAGCATCTACGCTCATCTGTTTTTCTGTTGAGCTACTTCCTGTGATGTTCCTGTCAATCCTGTGCTTGCAGACCTCCAGTCTGGCTCGACTGCTGCTGGTGGTGGTGCAGGAGGGGGAGGCAGTGGAGGTGGCGGGAGCAGCGGAGCAGGAGGAACCCCAAGCACCACTGGCCCAGGAGGGGTGTCCCAGCACCTGACTTATACATCCTACATCCTCAAGCAAACTCCCCAGGTCTGGGAATTGTATACCTGATATTGTAAATTATTCAACTACCTGATAAGTGTCAATAATTATTGTTGATTTCCCTTTACCATTTTAGCCATGTTAAAAATACATTATTTTGAGCGTATTTTGTTTTGAGAGGTGAAAAGATAGATTCAGAAAGATTCAAATAATTGATCTAAGACCTTTCTGCTAAGTTAATGATAGAGTCTGGATTTGAACCCACATCTTTCTGCCCCAAAGAAAGATTCTGCTATGGTAATTGCTCCCGTCCATGAGGTTATAAACAGTGTTAATGCACAACTGAAGTTCTGGTCTTGGAAAGGCTGCACCAGGCTTCAGAGTTTGGTTGCATTCAGTAAGGAAGAGCTCCATGCTTTCTTTCTCCTTGTTGCCGAAGTCTTTATACGCCTTCAAGGCTGTAGTCACATTTGGTCCAGACATTCTCATTGAGGAGGGTCGGAATAAGTCCAGTTGCATTTTAAAACCTGTTCTGCAGCTGTGGTGCTGTCGGGTAGGGTTGGCTTCCGAGTGGCGCTCAGTCGGCTTTCACTTGAGGTGCTTTGAGTTGTGGATTGCAGCTGACACTGCAGCCTGTAGTTGGAGGCCACCAGAGTTTAATGTATTTTAGTGGATTCTTTTCCCCCAACTTAGGGTACATTCTTAGTTGGCCAACCATCACCCCAAACACCTGGAAAACAACTGACTACTGCATCAGTTGTTCAAGGAACATTGGGAGTCAGCTCATCGTCTGCACAAGGACAACAGACATTGAAAGTCATCTCGGGACAGAAAACTACTTTGTTTACACAGGTAAATGAATACCCAGCTACATACCTAGTGTATGGTAATTATGCTATTTAATCTGTTTTTCTTTGTGAAAACTTTAGAAAATCCTAATGAAGCTAAGGTTATATAGGAGACTAAACAAAACAACTCAGAAAAATGAGAATAAACCTCAGGTTTAGGAATGTATAATTACAATGAGGAAAAATAAGGCTAAAGGTTGTTCGGAAACATGAATACAACCTTGTATAAATGATAGAGTGTAAATTTGGTAGTAGAGGCCAAAAGGAGAACACAACGAGCTACAGAGACCATACTGTAAGAGAGGACAGCCATCCACTTCCATAGAAGACACAAGTTTCTCGACACTTAACTTGAGCATTTCTGTGGAGGGATTTCGTATGAGAGACCCTGATTAGTGAACTAGATTATTTCAGTTGCAACACAACACAGTGAGTGCTGTGATATATTAGGAATACATTTACTACAACATTCTGTAATATAAATCAAAGAAACAAGGACAGTTTTGACTGAGTGCAGTGAGAAGATGATGAATCACAGGAGCAGAGAGGTACAGAACAGTATGGAGAAATCCTTCTTAGAACATGGGTACTAGGTTCTCAGTTTTTATGTTTTGTCAGATAGACACATTTTCTGTCTTTTGTACCAATCATAAGGCTTTTAGCTTTTTAAGTATGTCACATTCGTGTGTGTGTGTGTGTGTGTGTACTTCTGGAGCAAACCACACTGGTTTTCATGTTATCCTTTATCAGTGTATTCATGGGGCTTAATTTAATAGATTTTGTTTAGCATTTTCAGAGACATTGATTGTTGTTATTATATGTCTGGTTTGCTTAACTACAATTCTAATTTATTTAATAGATAAAAGACCACTTGGGTTGTTTCTTTTTGAAGTTTTGGGGGTTTGTTTTGTTTTTATAATTGTTCATTGTTGGGCTCGTCAACTAGCTTTTGAACACAGTGAGTTGAGTTTTTTCCTATCATTTTTATAATTTTGGAATTGGGAAGACTATGGTAGGTTGTGTTTAGTTCACTATTCTCAACTTGTACTTATTTCCTTGCTGTGACAAAATGGTTAACAAACACACCTTGAGGGAATCTTGGCCCACCCAAGTTTAATATCGCATGTTGAAAGCCACCCTGTGTGGACTGGGGATATGGGCAAGAGCTTGCAAGTATCAGGACCTGAGTTCAGATCCCCAGCATCTATGTGAAAGGAGAGGCACTTAGTGTAGCAACCTGTTCAATCCCCATAACCCACGTAAAAGTGGAAAGAACCAACGTCACTAATCATGGCATGTGCATAACTGTCCACACCCAAAATAATGGTAATTTAAAATTTATTACATTGAGTGTGGCCATGAACATATAACCCCAGTGCTGTAGGGGCAGACACTGGAAGATCACTGGCCATTAGCCTAGCTCTAGGGTCAGTGAGAGACCCTATCTCTAGGAAATAGGCAGAGACTAATAGAGCAGACTAGAAAGGTCCTTCTCTGGTCTCCAGAGATATGTGCAGCTGCACCTGTATATACTCTCATGTCACACACACACAAATAAATAGGCCACAGAAATACTCCATGAAATTCAAGCAAACTTTGACTAAGTTATTTGAAAACAAAGGGCCTGATATCTTTGAAGATACTAATAGTAAATAGTAAAGTGCATTCATTTTTATTTGTCCCATTTTATTGTAAGGGAACCTTAGAGGTTATATAATTCATCTTGTTGGAAAGGTTCATACATACCCCACATACAGTCCAGATTGGCAAGATTTTCTTCAACATGTTTTCAAATGCAGATGAGGAGTAAGTTGTGCAATGTTGTCTGTCACTCGACCTTCTGATTGCTGCAGGCACCCGCTGCAGGGCAGGCATCACTGGTAAAGTTACCTGACAACACCCTGAAGTCTGTGCCAGCTACCTCACAGCTCGCCAAGCCTGGGACCACAATGCTGCGAGTGGCAGGCGGAGTGATCACAACTGCTCCCTCCCCTGCTGTGGCTTTCTCCGCAAATGGTGCTGCTCACCAGGTGAGAGTAGAGCATCAGAAAACCCACTGTGAAAATGAGAATGGATAAACAGGACACCTGCAGGCACAGGAGCAGGCCTTTTGAAAACACCTGAGATGTTGGTCCTTTTTAAAATTGAGTATGGAATTCACATAGTATGAAAACTACCATTTTAATATGTAGTTCAGTGGTTTTTATTAGAATCACAAGGCTGACTAACAATGTCTAGTTGTAGAACATTTTTGTTGTCCCCAAAGATATTCCATACCAATCAGCAGCTCCTTTCCAACCCTTCCCTCCAGCCCTATGCAAAGTACTCAGTTTCCTTTTCTATCTTTTTATTTTAGGTAGGTGTGGGTATGGGTGTGGAGATCAGAGGCAGTTTTCAGGAGTCTGTCTGTCTTCTCCCTGCACTGTCGGATCTTGGCATCAAACTTTGATTGTTACTCATGAACCATCTTGACTGCCCACATCTTTCTAAGTGAATTTTCCTATTTGGAGAATTTTTTATATATGTACTATTACATGTGGCCCTTCATGTCTGGGCACTTCTGCTTAGTGTGAGTTTTGTTTTGTTTTTGACACCGTCTCCCTATGTAGCTCAGGCTGGCCCTTGCCTCTGCCTCATGAGTGCTGGAGTTACAGGCATGAACCACCATCTACACGACATTTTCAGGATTTATCTAACATTTAATTTATTAGTCTTCCACTTTTTTGTATCTGAAAAATACCTATATACATATATATATGTATATATATATATGTCCATCACTTAATGGAATCTGTATTTTCTACTTTTGACTGTTGAGAATGCTACTGTAAACATGTATATACACATTTCATGTTTCTTGTTTACAGAGCTGGGGTACAATTGCTGGCTTGTATAGGGACTCAATATTTTGAGGAGCTGACAAAACAGATGTGCCATTTCTTGTTCATTTAGAAGAGTTACACTTTCTGAATCCTAGTGTATATGTGATGTGTGGATGCATGTATTCTACTGGATACAGGCGGTTCTCTCCTTCTACTGTGGGTTCTTGGAATTAATAAACTCAGGTCCCCAGACTTGTGTGGCAAGCACCTTTATCTGCCATGCTCTCTCAGCAGCCCACAGTTCCTTGGTAGCAACCTGTGAACCACAAACAGAAAGAAAAAAAAGAAAAGAAAACAGATAAATAGGACTCCATCAAAATAAATGCTTTTTTTTTTTTTCTTACTTCTTTTTGGTTTTCCGAGACAGGGTTTCTCTGGGTAGCCCTGGCTGCCCTAGACTCACTCTGTAGACCAGAGAGTCAACCTGCCTCTGCCTCCTGAGTGCTGGTACTAAAGGCGTGCGCCACCATGCCTGGCCCTGTTTTGTTTTTCCGCTTATTTGATGACATATCTGAAGAAGCTGTTGCTAATCCACAGTCCTCTCTTAATTTGAGTTGACTAGTTTATGATTCCAGGTTTCTGAACTGTGCTTCATGCTTTATGTGTGAATACCTAGTTGATCCAACATCATTTTTTGGGAAGTTTTGTTTCCTTTAAACTGTCCCTGCTCAAGCCTGTGGCAGCTGCCCCTCTTGTGCCTGATCATGGTGGTTTTGCTGTGCCTTGCAGCCCTTGTGTGCCATACCCATCAGGGCCTCCTTTCTATATGCTCTCAGGTACCAAGAAGTCTTTGTCTGCTGTGACTCTTGAAGGCTTCTACAGTGTGCCAGTCACAACTCTCTGCAGTACCCTCCTTTCCAAGTCTCTGTAGTACTATCACCTTCCCTCTCAGTTACTTTAATAAAGCCCGTTTTATTCCACTTATACATTCTGAAAATATGTGCTGCTGTTTTGGTATTAAATAGCCTTTTATAAAGTTACATAAGTCTGGCAAGATGATTCAACAGGTAAAGGTTCTTGGTGTGAGCAAGGCTCCCCAGGTAAAGGAGAGAACTTGTCTTCTGTCTCCATGCTCACTCATCCACACCTAATAATAAATTATATATTTTAATTTAAAAGTATATCCAGTAAGCCTTTTTAAGTTTAGTAACTGCAAACTAATTTTCCTGGCCTATAAAGTGTAAAAATACAGGAACTACTAAATTAGAGAAACCACCTATTTGTGTGTGAATGTGAAATTGCAGGTATGTGCCATACCCAATTTATGCCATGTTAGCAGTCAAAACTAGGGCTTTGTGCACAATAAGTACTATTTTACCAAGTGAGCTACATCCTTAGCCCCATCATTTTAGGGCCTGAAGAGATGGCTCAGCAGTTAAGAACACTTGCTTTTCTTCCAGATGACCTGGATTCGGTTCTCAGCACCCATGTAAGGTGCCTCACAAGCCACATGTAGTTAAAGGGGATCTGCTGCCCTCTTGACTTCTGCAAGAACATGCACAAACATGACAGACACACACACACATACACACATAAATAAAAATAAACCTTTTAAAATTGAAATTGCATGTCATGAGCTAGGAGGAGGTTTAGTTTATGAAGGTGTCTGCCACCAAGCCTGCTAACCTGAGTTTAATACTCAGGACTCACATGATGGAAGGAGAGAACTGACCTATAAGTTGGCCTCATACCTTAACATAAGTGCCATGGTACACATGTCTACATATGTAAACATAGACATTTGAAAAAAACACAGTAGCATGACATTTCATAGAGCTAAGATGTAATTTATTGGTGTGCTGTATGTGAGCCCCTGCCCTGAGTAAGTTACACTGCTGTCTTCCTAATTCTACTTCTGTCTCTGGCTAAGCAGTCTGAAGGCCCAGCCCCTGTTTCGTCCTCTGTCAGTTCTATAATCAAAACTCCTGGGCAGCCACAAGTGTGTATCGGCCAGGCTGCCATGGGAACCTGCAAGGGCCCAGTCCCCCCTGCCGTCACTGCTGCATCCCTGGTGTCCACGCCAAGCTCCATCTCTGGGAAAGCCACGATGTCTGGTACGTACAGCGACATCCTTCTCTTTCTCTCATTAGACCGGATTGTGCTTGGAAGGTGTCCATATTTTGTATAATATATCACTAAATACTCCAGAAATATTTTCCAAATAGCTACTTTTTAAAACCCACATTTAGTGTGAGGGGTGAGGGAATAAGGGGACAACTAAGGAGTTGGTTCTCAGGCCATTGGACTTGGCAGCAAGTGTCCTTTCTCTGTATGTAGTCCTGCCTGTCCTAGAGCTTACTATGTAGACCAGGTTGACCCAAACTCTCAGAAATCCTCCTGCCCCTCTCCTGAATTCTGGGATTAAAGGTGTGTGCTACCACTGCCATCATTGAGACAGGCCTTTTGGGGTGCTTACTTTTCCTTTCCTCCCAAGTCTGGGCTCAAAAAAAAAAAAAAAAAGCTTTTCTCTATAGTGTGGGCCCCCGAAGATTAAGGAAACCAGGCTTGCAGGGTGTATATTCTCTTATATAAACACTGAAATGTTGAAAAAAAAAAACCAAATTGTTGAGGTAAATAATCAAAGAGGGTCGCAAGCAGTGACACCAGGTACCAAGTGACACTAAACACTGGTTAGTGTCAGAACCTTTGTCCTTTTCTTGTTTAACTGCTTATCATGCAGTATTTTGATTAGAAATATGAATTTGAAAACTACAAATATTAGGTCATTGTCTTACTCCAAAGGACATACCTCAACAGCAGTTACTGGTTGCTGACTGGCTCTGCTTTGCCTCCCTCTGTACCTTTCTGTTAGGTTTGCAGAATTTTGTTCTGTTCTATTGTGTTTGCAGAGTTTTCTGCCTTTGTTTTGTTTTTGTTGTTATTTTAGGACAAGGACACTTGAAAAATAAATTATTATATCAGAGTTTCATTATGAAATCTCCATTATTCAATGCCTTCTACATCCAGCTCTTTATTTACTACAGGGTGATAGTCCTGGGACTTCCTTGTGGGAGAAACCAAGAGTCACAGAGAGGACAAGAGTTTGAGGGAAGTGTCTGACCTGTGCTTGGCATTGTCTTTCCACTTTAGGTTTGTTAAAGATTCACTCCAGTCAGTCCAATCCCCAGCAGGCTGTCCTGACAATTCCCAGCCAACTCAAGCCACTAAGTATCAACACCTCTGGTGGTGTGCAGACTGTCCTGATGCCCGTGAATAAAGGTGCGTCCCTCCCTTCTCCTGTTGCAGCTCCGTCTCAGGGGAATCCTTCTACCCGGTGATGATGTCTCTTTGCCTTGTACAGCCTGTCATTTAACTTCTAAATTACATTTTGTGTGTGCATGTACCTCTGTGCATGTATATGAAGTTAGAGGACAACTTTCAAGTTAAGTTGTCCTCCTACTGTGTGGGGCCCAGGGATTGAACTCAGGCCATTGTGATGCTTGGTGGCATACCTGTGCTGCTGGAGCCGTTGGACCGTCAGTAGCCCTGATTGGCTGTAATTGGTACTCAACAAGGTGTGTCAGTCAAAGCTTCGGTGTTGGGGGAAGGTCTAATATCATTGCTTCTGATAGGCTAATTTCAATGGTGAGATCTGGTTACTGCCCCTTCTGAGGCATTCTCTTGGTTGGTTAATAAAAGTCACTGATAGCCAATTAGCTGGGCAGAAAGAGTATAGGAAGGTGGGACTTCCTGAGATTAGAACAGGAACCCTGCTTTTCACACAGAAAATTAGTTCATTCTGCCAGGAGACACAGAAGCAGATAGATGTATTTGAGAATGCTGGCAGGTAATCCCAGGCACATGGTGCTTTGGGATTAGGTGATCCGGATTAACATAGAGTAGCTGATTGAGACTGCCCAGCTAATGGTTAAGCATTTGAAACATTAAAAGGTCTTGGTGTATTTAATTATTGAGGAAAGGACCACAGCAGTTTATAGGCCCTCAGTCCAAGCCCTCCAGGGTCGTCAGACTCCTGGACTCCCCTCAAACCCAGGTGAATCTCCCGCCAAGTTGTTGGTAATTCTATTGCCCTAATATAACAACTTATATTAGTTAACAGAGTTTAGGTTACAGGTGGTATAGGCTCTTTCCCCAGGACAAATCAGGCAACCGGTTAAGGTGGGCCAGGCCTCCCGCTGCTCTGCCAAGCCGCCAGCTGCTCTGCCGGCCTAATCTTACAGTTTATACTTACTGATAACTACAATTGATAATTAAATTGCAGTTTCACATCAGCTACTTAGATTACTTTTTATTCTTTTTGGGGCTCTGTTTGCTGCATATGAGCATAACTTTTCTTGTTCTGGTTTGAACATTTTTCCCTTTGCTGCTCAATCCCCCATGTCCCCTGAGGAGTCTTACTGGCCCTAGCTGCCCATTTCTGTAGATATGTCAAAAAGGAACACATCATTTCTAAGGATATGTCAAAAATGAATACGTTGAACATTTGTGAGAGTTGGGTTTATTTGATTTTATTTTTTTAGTTTATGACGTCCCCCATGTTCACAGTGAAGGATGTAGTAGCTCTGTTACTCTCTGCTAGCTGACAGTTTAAGATTATGGGAGTTTAGTCACTTGTAATAAAAGTAATTTATGTCTCTCAAGGAAGACAGGATAGAAAGAATGCAAATGCCACATGGTGGGGAATATGGCCATGGAAATCTGTCTACTGGATACACTATGGCCATTGCCTTCAGGAACTTGCAGCTATGGTGGCTGCCTGCATAGGGTGTCCACGGTGCTGGGCCTGTCAACTTGCAGTCTTGGATGGGACAGGGCCTCATAAGCCCAGGTCCTGCATGGGGCACCTCTTGGCAGTTGATGGCTACTGAGAGAAGGGGAGTTATCATCTTCAGTGGTTTAACCACTGGTGAGTTACCCATGCTCCAATACATAGCTCCACACCAATGCCCATGTGTGTGCAGTGCTGGTTAAAGTCAGTAAGTTTCAAAACAAAAAGACAAGGTAGCGGGAGTGGCTTGTTGGGAGGGAGGAGAACTGGTGGGGATGTAAAGGGATAAGAGAAGGTGATGGAGTGAGTGTGATCAGAATATAATTATATGCATGTGTAAAATTGTTGGAGAATAAATTAAAGAAAATAAACACTAATTTCTGTCATATATCTCCCCTCTTACTGTGTGTTAGTGGTTCAGTCTTTTTCTACCAGCAAATTATCTACCGTCCTGCCCATAAGTGTCCCAAATCCAGCTGCTCCCAGCTCTGCGCCTGTGGCTATTGCAAAAGGTATGTAGCACCTCACAGCATCATTGTTCCAAAGTTTCAAGCAGGACATAGTATAGTCTTAATACTTTGAATCTCAGCATCTGTCAGTCAGCCACGTGACAAATGCATGATAAACACTTATGTCATAGTCTAAGGGCAATAGATATTGAGGGTCATCAGGCATCATTTTTGCCTTTCAGTTTATAACTGGGTTGAGGAAAGTTAAACAAATAGCAAACTGTGGTTGGTAAATGCAAGACAAGTTATCTGGAAAATGATTACTGACATACTATATAGTCCAGGGTGTCTGTCTGGTCAGGGCTCTCGGGGACAGGACTTAGAATGGCTTGTATAAACTGGACTTGTAAAGAGTATAGAGCCCTTCAGCTGCAGGGAGGTCAAGGGGTATGCCGGCCATAGAGACAAGACTTGAAGCGCTTATTTGTGGAAATTGACCACTTAGGAGTGCATTTAGGCAGCACAGTGGTGAGAAAGGGGCTTTAGTAGGGAGCAGACTGAGCAGCAGAACATCCCTGATTATAAGAATAGAGTACTAGAAGGTGGGTACGGTGGATCAGAGCAAACCTCCAGTGTGTCAGGCCCTAGTGCCTGCTGCTTTGTGTATATAACACTATCAGTAATTCTTATGTCAGTCCTACAGTATAGCTGTTGCACCCTACATTGTGTTGGAGATGCATATACTTCCATGTACAGGAAGCAGTGAAGGTGAAATTTGTGCTAGGCTGCTTTTCAGTCAATTCTCGGATCCCATTATCCCACCTTGTTATCGAGGTGGATTTGCAATTTGCTAACTGTCCTTTTAGAGCAGAGTTATAGCTGATAGGGGTCCAGTTACTGATTTTTGTTAGTAAAGCTTTATTGGCACATGGCCACCTCCATTCATCTTTGTATTTTCTTCCAGACTCAGAGTTTGGCTCCTATAGAGACCATATGACTCAACAAAATTTGCATTATTTATGGATTACCCTGTATAGGGAAGTATTTTTCTGCCTTGAGCAAAAGATAGCTGTGAAAGCATTGATAATACTCTGAACCAGAGTGATTCATGTAATTTTGAATCAGCACAGACCATCTTCTATTTTCGGTCTCATTACATTAACTATATGTGTGCGTGCTGCCATGCACACACCATGGCACACATTTAGAAGTTTAAGGACAGTTTGCAGGGGTCAGTTCTCTGTTTCTACCATGTGAATCCCAGGGACCGAACTCAGGTGTCAGGATTGGCAGCAAGTTCCTTTGCCCACTAAACCATCTCACCAGCCCTCTGTTTCAATTCTAAACAAAGTAAAATGGGCAGTGAGGTACAGAGATATTAAACATACGAGAAACTTAGCAAAACCCTTCTTCGATAAACCAAAAAGAGATAGGACTCAGAAGTAGGACTCAGAAGTATTAATATCAGTGGTTCAGGGCCATTGTTTGGCATAGTCAAAGAAGGTACTTGTCACCAAGACTGGGGACCTAAGTATAAGCCCCAGGATCCACATGGTGGAAAGAGAGAACCAATTTCCATAAGTTGTCC
This sequence comes from Lophiomys imhausi, assembly GCA_907164525.1. Taxonomy (NCBI): domain Eukaryota; kingdom Metazoa; phylum Chordata; class Mammalia; order Rodentia; family Muridae; genus Lophiomys; species Lophiomys imhausi. The sequence goes on from CAJQZJ010034382.1 coordinate 1,477,965, forward strand.
TCTGCCCTCCCCACATGCAATGGTACGTGTATGCCCGTATACATACATATTAAACAAGGTTAAATAATGGACAGATAAAGAGCAGCTAAGAACTCTTACTGCTCTTTCAGAGGCCCTAAACTTGGATCCCAGCACCCACATCCCAAGCTCGCTACCACCTGTATATAGTTCCCATCCCTGGGGGAGCTGAGTCTTATGCCGTCTTCACTGGGAGCCCTCATAGTCCCAGCACACGTACACACATAACCATACATAAAAATAAAAAGTACAAAAACAATATTATATTTGTAGGGGCAACCCTAAACAGTTTAAGAGAAATTAAGAGGAGATAAATGGAAGAGAATATATTATATTTCAAAGCGCAAACACCTAAAATAAAGCTAAAGTCAGACATAGTAGTGTACCTCTCTGATCTCAGCATTCTGGAAGCAGAGGCCAATGTGGGCTTTTTAGTGAGACACCCTCAGAAGGCAATTTGTTTTTTTGATAGCAGAACAATCTTGAGCAAGAATCAAGAAGACTTAGGTTAGCCTCAGCCTTTGAAATAGTCGAAGATTACGAAGACTCATGGAACAGAAAAGCACGCCTATGATACAGTCAGGAGAAGGTGGTCCTTTTGATGACAAATAGGAGGGGAAGTAGACACATCATGTCTGAAAGCAAGGACATTCCTGCCTTACATGCGAAGGTAGCAACTAGTTTGAATTAGAATATAAACTCGAATGTGAAAGATTTAAAGATTTTTTTTTTTATTTTTGGAAGAAAATATGAGACACAACATATAGGAAAAATGAAAAAATGTTAGACTTTACTATGAGAACCTTGCTCCATCAGAGAATGCTAAAAGAGCAAAAAGTGAAGGCACAGACTCCAAGGCAGGTTTAACACTTCACAGAAGAGGACATCCAGATAGCTCAAAGCCTGTGAGAATTATTTAGCTTTATTAGTTATGAGGGAAATGTAAACTGAATCCCTACAACGAAGCAGAATCAGCAAGAATTCAATTTACACAGTACAGAGACTGTTGGGGTACATAAAGCAACCGAAACCTGAGTTAGCAGCTGTGGGGCTGCACATAACACCCACAGAAACACATGGTGTAATTAAGAGTATCAGAGATTAAAGGCAGGGAAGCTGTGAAGGCACAACTATGTTAGGAATAGTTTTTTGATTAAAGAAGACTAAGGAAAGGCATGTCCTCTGAGATATTGCTGTTTTGATCAGTAGTTGATACAGCTTGACTCTCTCCTGTGGAGGACAGAAGTGTTTCAAATTTTGTAGTATACACACACACACACACACACACACACACACACACGTATGTATGTATGTGTGTATGAATGAATGTATATGTATGTTAAACCTTCTCACGCTGTTTTAAATACCTTCCTCCTCAGTGGCCCTCCTTGCTTTTTACTCTGACTCAGCTGGTTGCTTGCTCCGCCTCTTGACCCATGGTTGATTTATTTAGCTCTTAGACTAAAGGTGTTCTAGGCTGAGCCACACCACAAGTACTTGTTTACAGTAAACTGAAAGCTCTAGGATCAAAAGCGGAGCCATCCCACAACAGGAACAGACTTTTCAGTTCACAGTCTCAGGATTCACACTGTGATCAAACATCCTGCAACAGCAGGGCAGTCAACTTAGCTGGGAAGATGATACCAGAGTGGTCAGAACTAGAATAGCTGGCATCAGACGCTACTATCAGGCCTGGTTGGGGGTGGGAGACGATGATGCAGAGCATCATGGTACAATGGGTGGTCTACCTGTAGTGGACTCCCCTAAGACCTTAAGCTAACAGTTCTCCTGTGTGCTGAGCCAGTGAGGGCAGGGGCCACCTGAGTCTCCTGTTGTGTCCTCACACCTTAGGTGCAGTGCCCTCAGCAGAGGTCAGTTGTTTGCCAGGCTCAAGGTCTCCACCACTGGCCCCTGACAGTACTTTTTGTTGATCTCCTTTGTAGTGAAGTCTGAACCAGAAACCCCTGGACCTAACTGCATCTCACAGGAGAATCAGACAGCAGTGAAAACTGAAGAGAACTCTGAGTTAAGCAACTACGTCATTAAGTAAGTATTCTAATCCCTTCTGAGGGGTTCTGCTTTCGGTATCTCTATGAAGCTTTTCAAAATCATTGTGACAACTGAGTCCATGTGGACAGTCAGTTAAGCCTCTGGGGTGGAGTGGGCATTGTCCTCTTAGAGCTGAAGTTACTATTTATTTTTTATCTTTTTGTGTGATGGGTATTTTATCTGCACGTATGTCTGTGTACTGCTTGTGTATGTGGTACACAAGTGAGGATAGAAGAAGGTGGCAGATCCCCTGGGACTAGAGTTTAAGATGATTGGGAACCAACATGTCAGTGCTGGGAATTGAACCCAGGTCCTCTGGAAGATCAGCCAGTGCTCTTAACCACTGAACCAACCATCTTTCCATCTTAACTCCCTAAAGAAGTTTATTTTAGTTTAGAGATAGTGTTTGATCAGTAGCCATGAAAGCCTCGAAACTCACTTGAGCTTGCTGATGTACAGTCTCTGCTGAGTTGAGATAGAATAACTCAAATGTAATCACCCCAGTGTTCAAATTTCTTGTTCCTGGATGTTCACACACCCTGCCTGTGCTTCACAGCTGCCTTTGGATAGCTGAGCGTGTCTCTTGCTTCTTCAAAGGCACTTCATTAAGTTTTGTCATTTGTAAATTAAGAACTTCCTTCTGACCTTGCACTTTGAATTGCTGGAACCTTCTAGAGACAATAGAAACATGTTTCTCAACATGACAGATGGAGGCATCAATCAGTGACTCTAAGACAGGCATTTGTATATAATAGCCTCACCTTGCAAGTAGATCTTGCTGCTAATGTTCAAGTGTAGACAAAACGGCTGGGATTAATCTGTTTGTTTCTGACATTTCTTTTTAAGTATAAAATGCTTTATAAGGAAGGAGATTGATAACCATGCATGGTGGTGCATGTCCACAATCCCAGCCCTGAGGGAGTAGAGGCAGAAAGATCAGCAATTCAAGGTCATCTGTGAATTTGAGGTGAGCCAGGGCTACATGCAACCCTATCTTTAAAAAAAGAAGGAAGAAAGGAAAGGAAGCTACGTATTAGCAGAGGGAACGTGTGTGTGTGTGTGTGTGTGTGTGTGTTTGTTTGTGTGTATGTGTGTTTATGATAAACCTACATAATTTATTGTCTTTGTTTACCCTTCTCAGGGTAGACCATTTGGAAACTATCCAGCAGCTCTTGACAGCAGTAGTCAAGAAGATTCCATTAATTACTACAAAAGGTAACAGGTTCTTAACCCTCACGTGTTTTGTTAAGTGTAAACTACTTGGGATGTTGCTGTGCTTGTGACTTTAGCCAGACACTTGGAGAGGTCTTGGATTCACAGTATCTTGGTGACATTGGTTAGACTTGGGGTATGGGTGATGCTGACAAAGAAACCAGGAGCCCTAGGCATGCTAAGCAGCTACATTACACCAACTCCTCGGTCTTTAATCACTTATAGTTTGATCTGCAGAAGGAGTTTTTTATATTTGTGTTCATATGTAAATGATAAATGTTAAGTACACACAGACATAGACCCAGGATCTGCTGTAGGTTCTTACATTTTCATTTCATTAGCCCCTGTCTGTTGTGCCGTAGTGTCACCTCCAGCTTACTGACATAGAAACGACAGAGGTGTAAGGTTAATTAACTCACACAACCCTGGGTGACAAGGCAGGTACACACACCAAGTCCTATGAGACATTAAGACCATTAATCTTCCTCCAGAATTTAAGATCAGGTATTGTTTGGAAATGCACAGTCTTCAAGTCTTCCAAAAGCATAGTCTGCTATGTTGCCGCCAGTGGTTCACGGGATGAAAGAGCTTATGCCTTATCTGAGTTGCTCTGACAGAAGGGACAGCCTTTACTAAGGGGACACTCATGGATAAGATCACCCTGAGAGTCAGAGGAGGTGCAGTGGCGTCCTTCCACTCGCAGCATGTGGATATGAGGTGATAGCCTGACCAGTGACCACCTTGCTGATGTTTTTAACATACAGCAGCAGAGAAATTGCTGGGCCTCGTGGTGCAAGCTTTTAATTTAGCTCTTTGGAAGGGTCATGGAGAAGAACCTTGAGTTTAAGGCCTGTCTAGTCAACTTAGTAAGACCCTGTCTCAAATTTTAAAAAATATTTAAAAAAGGACCTGGGATGAAACTCAGTGGCAGAATACTTATCTGGCATGTACAAGGTTTTGGGATAGATCTCCAGCACTGGGTCCTAAATTAAAATTGAAACTACAACTTTGTTAACAATGATATTTATTAGTAACTATAAATTATAATATTAGGCTGGTGGAGCAACTAGCGGCCTGGCAGAAGATTGGTAGGCCTGACTTGCTTTAGAGGCCCAAAGGCCTAGAGGGATGGCCTGGCCATGCGGTCTGGTGGGGTAGCTGCCAGATACTTATTAATAACTATAAACTGTTATATTAGACCAGCGGAATTGCCAACGGTCTAGAGGGACAACAACGGGGCTTGCTGTAGGCCTGGATTGCCTTAAATGGTGGCCTAGGCTGCTGCAGCCCCTTTTCCAGTAATTAAAGACACCAAGGCCTTTCAACACTTAGCCCTTAGCTGGACAGACTCTCAACTAGCTCACTTAAATTAATCCCTGTCCACTTAATCTCAACCAATCATGTGGATTGTTATACCTGTTCTACCTTCTTGGATCACAGAGCTCACACATGGATATCCTCTGCTTCAGTGACCTGGCAGGGGACTTCCTTTGTGTAAAACTCAGCATTCTTTTCTCCGTCCCAGTAAGTCCCACCATTCTATACTCTTTCTGCCCAGCTAACCAATCAGAGTGTCTTAGAAAGGGCAGTAACCAGATTTCTAGCACTGAAATCAACCTCCAAGGACCAATGCATTAGACCCTCCTCCAACATAAAATGTTATTTCTTTTTCTCATTTGAAGTTTAGAGAAGTTTGAGAATTGCTTTGAGGTAGTTAAAAATGAATTTTCCATTATAGTTTCCACCCTAGCAGAAAAAATTTGAGGATATGTCTCACACCTGCACCCCTCCCACACTGTGTGTGTGTGTGTTTATGTTCGTTTTCTTCTCCTTTTCTGTCCACTTACATAAAAATACAGAATGTTAGAGCTAGAACTGGGCAGTTCAAGACCATCTGTCATAACTTACAGGGAAAAACACTGAAGGCCAGAAAAGTGCTGTGACTTACCCAAGGCTAATAGTGAGCTGATAACAGGGCCAGGCCCTTAGTTCACCTCTGTTGCCTGTATCTATCATGGACATGTCTTATTCAAAGGGAAACATGTCACACAAAGAAACTAGGGGCCCACAGAGATGGCTCAGTGGGTAAAAGCTCTTGAGCTGCAAGGAACTTTCATAAAAAGTCAGATTTCAGAACCAGGCATGTTGGTGTATGCATTAATACTTGCACTCAGGAGGCATAGGCTGATAAATCTTAAAGTTGGAGGCCAGCCTGGACTACTAATAGACCCTATTACAAAAAAAACAAAAATAAAAAAATTAATCAGTTGATAACTAGAAATAAGCCAGGTTACAGTAACACATGTGTCTGTAGTGCTGGTGTGTCCTTACCAGGAGATGAGAGGTAGCCACAAGGGAATTGGCCAGAAGCTTGTGGCCAGCCTGGAACCCACAGTTTAGCAGAAATGAGGATTATGTCTGAGTCTCAATAAGATGGAAGAAGACGACCAACCCCTAGGAGTTGTCATCTGACTTCCACATGGCACACAAACATCCACACTTGTATACATATATCACACATAAAAATTTTTCTATTATTTTATAAAAAGATGAACTTGGAGACCTACCTCCAATTAACGAAATTTGGTCTAAACCATAAAAAACCTTTATCCAGAGTCTGCAGTTGTGTGTTATAGGTGGTGATGCCAGCTGTCACTCAGAGTCTGTGGGTCTATGTTCTAGGTGATGATGCCAGCTGTTTTTCTGCAAAGTCTGTAGAGCAGTATTACAGCTGGAACATTGGGAAAAGGAGAGCTGCTGAGGTAAGACTGTTTGCTGGCTGGATCTGCAACCAACCACTGACAGCAAAGTAGAAGTAAACATCTGTGTTTTTCCTGTAAGGAAAAATGAGACAATTTTGCAATTTTTTTTTCGTTTTTCGAGACAGGGTTTCTCTGTGTAACAGCTCTGGCTGTCCTGGACTCACTCTGTAGACCAGGCTGGCCTTGAACTCACAGAGATCCACCTGCCTCTGCCTCCCAAGTGCTGGAATTAAAGGCATGTGCGCCACCACTGCCCAGCTCATGTATTTCTTTAAGGTTCTTGGTGGTAGACTTATTTCTCAGTCAAAAGCTTCATTCTTCTGGATCTCAGATATTTTTTGAAAGGCTTTCTCTCCTGTCCCAGTAAAAGTATCTCATATTTTCTTTGAAAATTTTATCTTTCGGGGTTGGAGAGTTGGCTCAGCAGCAAGATGGCTGGTTTCTCAGAGGACTCAGGTTCATTTCCCAGCACCTGAATGGCAGCTCACAAGTCTGAAACTCCATTTACAAGGGACCAGTGCCCTATCCTAGCCTCTTCAGACACAGGCATGCAAGTGTTGCACACACATACAAATAAAATTAATTGTTTTAAATTTTGTAAATTTCAAAATAATAATGAATTCTGATTTTTATGGAATACTTACAACAGTGTTGCCAGATACAGTTGAATCATGAGAAAAGAAATGAGGACAGTATGCAGTATAGTAAGGCCGCAGTGGAAGGTGGGTCATTCATTACATTTGGTTTGGGGAAAATGAAAAGTTGATTCATGATCTGATGAAAAGCCTTAAATGCAAACCTGAAAGTTTCTATTTTATTTTGTGAACAATAAGACCAATAGAAACTTTTATTACATTTAAAATGTTTTATTGTTTTTGTGTGCGTGTGCACATAATGCATGTCACTGAACACTCATGAAGGTTGGAGGACATGAGTCAGTTCCTTCCATGAGGTTCCAGGGAACCAAATTCAGCTCATCTGACTTGGTGACAGGTATCTCACCCCCCAAGTCATCTCACTGGTCCCAAAAGAAGTTCTTTTTTATTTCCTCTCTTTGTTGATAAAGAGTAATAGAATCTGATTTTTTTAGTTACTTGGTTTATTTCAGTGCATAGCTATTGATCTTAAAGTTTAAGGATTTAATTTTGGTTCAATCCTTTTTTAAGTGGCAAAGAGCAATGACAGTTCGAAAAGTGTTACAAGAGATCCTGGAGAAGAATCCAAGACTCCAGCACCTGACACCCCTAAAGACCAAGCACATTGCTTACTGGTGCCGCTGCCATGGTTACACCCCACCAGACCCCGAGAGCCTGCGCCATGATGGGGACTCCATTGAGGATGTGCTGACCCAGATCGACAGTGAACCAGGTAGGCCTCTGTAGGCTGCCCCAGTGTTGAGGTGCTTGCCTCCTGTCAACCCCTACAGCTCACTTGGCTTCAGTGTTCTTCCCTTCTGTTGGGGGTGAGGGAGAGCTTCTGTAGATGGCAAGACCCTTTCTTCATGACACCCCAGATAACACGGCCCTTCAGAATTGTTCACACGTAGTGTTTTCAGCGGTTGTGCTCCAGCCAAGCATGTTCACTTCATGCCATCTGGTGGTACTCATGCCCTATTCTCATGGGAGTCTCCTCCATGGCATTATGTTGAAGACTCCTAACCCACTTTCTTTCCCTCAGATGGAAGTCACTTCCTTTCTGTATGACTTTCGGAACCCCTAGTAGGCAAGTCTGTCCCTAGCCATGAGGATAGCCCAGTTTCTTGGGTGTTACTGCATCCCTAACCCTGGGAAGGATTTTGGAGGCACATGAGAACAATTAGTAGTATTGTGGAAAATACAGAAGAGAAACAGACACCTGCTGAAGAACATTAGGGGCTAAAGAATCAGAGGGGTTCAGCCACGTTTACATACAAGTCAGTCTCCCACCCCATCTGGGTAAGTCTTGTTTTCTGCGGAAAGCTTCTTGGGAGCCTGGCGCCCACTGGTCTTTTCTCTCATATCCTTTGGCATATAGCATCTGTGCTGAGAGGGTTTGTCGGCTGTTAGGTCTGTTCCTTGGTGAGCAGAGACCACATGATCACCTCCATGTTTCACTGGTGCTCTTTATAGCATGTGGCATGTCACTGAAATGTGTAGTCAGTAAAGCAGGGAGTCAGGAGCTGGTGAGCCACCACCGTCATGTTGCTCATAAAAGCCTACCTTGTAAAGGAGGATGTCATGGCTTTATTGTCCTAACACTCTCCAGATACAACCTACCGAAGGCTTGTGTGCATTACCAAGTCAATAGTCCTTACCTCAGAGGAGTGACAGGGACAATTTTTTCTTAAGTCAAAAGTCTCAGATAGCCCAGACTGGCCCCAACTCACTGTGTAGTTCCAGATGAGAACGTATACTTCTGATCTTCCTGCCTCCTACCTCCCCAAGTGCCACACCAAATTAGTGTAGTGCTGGTAATCAAACCCAGGGCTTCCTGATGCCAGGGCTTCCTGCATGCTGGCAGGTCCTCTTATCAGCTGGGCTACAGCCCCAGCCTGAAGATGAATGTCTATGTTCTTCACTGTACGTTTCTAAGTTTCCAGATTTTAAAAAACAAAGAAAATTAATGTATTAACTAGGGCAGTGGCCTGGTTTTCCAGGACTGGAGCCGATTATATATATACTGTCTCTTTGGTCTTAATGGCAGATAATACATTTGGAATAGGATGCCTGTCTGCTTTTCTACTTCATGAGGCCCTGGTTCTCATGAGAGATCCATAGAATTTAAACTGGAAGAAAGGTTAGCTCCCCTCACTGTGCCTTCCTCAATCTGAGGTCCTCCAGAGAGTCGGAGCCCTTGTCTGTTCTCATTTAGAGTGCCTGTCATCCTTCTCAACTGCCGATGACCTCTGCCGGAAGCTGGAGGATCTGCAGCAGTTTCAGAAAAGAGAGCCTGAGAATGAGGAAGAAGTAGATGTCCTCAGCCTGTCAGAGCCGCTGAAGACGAACATTAAAAAGGAGCAGGAAGAAAAGCAGGAAGAAATGAGATACTACCTGCCACCTACTCCAGGCTCGGGATTTGTTGGTGACCTTACACAGAAGGTAGGAGGCTAAGGCTGCCATAGTGTCTGGTCACAAACCTGGTGAAAATTATCCAGACATTCCACCTCATGAACTTAGACACCAGTCTGCCCGAGCAACATGTGATTGGCTTCTGCCATAACATAGGTGTGCCCCACACTCCCATATGAAAAGGTTGTGTGTTAAATGAACGTGATTATGAAGCAGAGTAGTCTAGACACAGAGGCTTTGTTTTGGGTTTTTACCTGCCTCCGGAGAAGAGGCTTCTCCTTCACAAGGCATATTGTAATATTTCAGGTCATACTTGAGTCAGCAGTCTCCATCCATCGAATACTGCCAAGTCGTCCTCCTCCCTCCTCCCTGTTCTCCCCACCTCTTGCACGCCCCATTGCCTTTGTTGCAGTTCCGGTGCATACTTCCCTTGTTATCTGGGAGAAAGAGACCCAGTGACGCCTGGCAGCTCCTCAGCATCTGCCTGTGCCAGCTGCTCAGGACCCAAGGGGAAAGGGAAAGGTGACGTTCACTCCACTCAGATTCATTGGGAGTGGTGAGGTTCCCAAGGGCTTCTCTTTACCCCCTTGCAAAAAGGGCCCTGGAGTCTTGTTTTTAGGCCTTCTAAAGTATTGCTTGCACTGTTCTGAATTCTTTGGCGATTCCAACCATGTTCCATGATAAGAGATTTGGGGGTGAAAACATGATTACATGCTGCCCAAAGTGGTTAGCGAGCCCTTCCTCCAGTTAGGGGTCTGTGTGTGCCAGAGAAATCCACTTGTTTGGGAAGAGGCTTGTTTCTATTGTTGATGGAACAAATGACTTTCTTCTTCTCTTCCAGATTGGGATCACCCTGCAGCCTGTAGCATTGCACAGGAACATGTATGCCTCAGTAGTAGAGGACATGATTTTAAGGGTAGGTGCCTGGTGGCAGCTGTGACCGAGGTCATACAGGTTGGATTCTGTACAGAAGAGGAACAGAAACAACAGCTTTTAAGTCCCTTGCCTTTCTTAGGCTTACTTTGCCTTACTTAGTTTCCTCTCTTTTCTGTTTTCCTCCTCCTAGTTAAGTAAAGTAACTCATGTTCCCTCTAAGAATTGGAGGCTTTGTTATAGTGAGAATAGAACCCAGGGCCTCATGTGTGCCAGGCAAGGGGTTTGCCGTGGAATCCCTTGCCTCCTAAGGCTGTCAGAATCTTTTTAGGGCTATTTCTTATGCTTATTAAGATGTATCCCAGTGTGAGATATATCTGTGCTCTTATTATAGAGAGGGAAAAAAGAGCCTTGGGTTTTTCCTGTCTCTTAAACAGAGAAACAGCCACAACTGTCTTGTCCCTGGGTAAGGGGTTAGAAAAGCTATAGCTTCCATGCCTGGCCTGGAACCTTCTCAATTCTTTTCCATTCTGCATCCCTCCAAAAGGGAGGCTTCGGTAGCAGTCCTCAGTCAGCACACTGTTTTCCTTACAAACCAATGTCTGGTTAATGAAAGTTACTTAGTCCAGTTTATAATTTCTCTACATCATGGCTTTTAAACAAAAATTCAATTTTCCTGAGAATTTGTTAAATTTAGTTGACAGTTATTTCAAAAGTTTGGGTAAAGAATGAAGTCAGCTGCACCCTCCCATTAGCAAGCAGGTGACTCTTTTGTCAACACCAGTCTTCTGTTGTAGGCCACGGAACAGCTGGTGAGTGACATCCTGAGACAGGCGCTGGCAGTTGGATACCAGACAGCATCTCCCAACAGGTACTGGTGCTGATAGTGGAGGCTTCACACTTAAGTTACTCTTGAAGATGTTCATTTTACCCATAGTTCAGTGTAGTAGGAGATAGTGTTGGCTGTGCTTGGGACATTAGAGCCAGATAGACTCAAGGGTCTGTTCTGTAGTTCTAGGAGCCTTTTGGTCTCTCACCTTGCCCTCCCAGCCACTGTGTCACTGATATCACAGTGTGTCATTGTATCACTGGTAGAGCAGGCAGTTAAAGTCAGTAATGGCTCATGTGGCAGACTCTAGGGTCGAAATTGATAGATACTACCTAAGGTGATTGTCACTGCAGACACATTCTTCCTCTTAGAAACTGGGGCCCTACACTTTGAAAGGGAGTTGTCTCCAATGTCCTAGACCACAGCCCCAGATTCACGGCGAATCATCTCTCTCAGCTCGGAACCCTTGAGTTCACTGGCACCTCTTCTCTGAGCATTCATCTTTGAGTGGGTGCACAATTCCCCGGCCTTAAATAACTGTATTCCACATTCTTTTTTTTCTCCCCCCTCTTCCTCCTACACAAAACAGTACTGTTCTTATTACACCGAAGGCTGACATAAAACCTTGACATTTTAATGCAGTATTTAAGGTCATGGGGCCCCAAATGAGGATGTTACCTCAGATATGCACAGACAACAGAAAGGTCTTGAGTTAAAAAAAAAAAACATAAGTGGGGGTGAAAATTTCTAGGCCTTGCCCTGCTTGAAAATCAGGAGGAACCATGTTTTCCATGTTCCTGATTGGAGATGTGACAACCTGGGTTTTGAATGAGAAAGCATATAACCTCATGCTTGGCTGGGCAAGAAGACACTACCTCCCATCATCTGAGATAAGAAAGAGATGTGGTCTGTATTTTCATGGTAATTTAAAGCAAATTTCAGTTCGTTAAGACTTAGATGCACGCCAGGCTCTACTTCTGTCTGCTTTACTTTCTCTCTTTTCTCTGTTGGCTGATCATTCAGCCAACATGATGTCCTCACTCCTGTGACCAGGGAGTAAGATTTGAGCCTTGGATAGGACTATAAATGAAGATTGTCGTCACCTCCTGCTGTAAGAGAATGATCCCTTTAGTAAATTAACTGACTAAACTATTACTGAATGGACTTGACAAATTACCTAATTATATTTTTGGGCTTTTTGTTGTTGTTGTTTGTTTTTTGACTTAGGATTCCCAAAGAAATCACAGTGAGTAATATTCATCAGGCCATTTGCAACATTCCTTTTCTGGATTTTCTCACAAACAAACACATGGGGAGACTGAACAAGGATCAGTGAATACAGTGAAGATGGTCCCCGAAAAGCAGGATGGGAAGCTGTGTCTGAAGTACGCAAACTGTGGAGACCCTTGTATTTGAGGAAAGGTGGTTTTCTGTGTGTTGGAATGCCATGGCTACCAAAGCATTCCTTCCATCTAACTGCATGTTACACCAAGGGCATTTCCCAATTCTGGAGGGAAGCTGAATGGACACAGCTTTGTCAGCTTGCATTTCTTTACTCCATTAATGCTCTGTAGGGGTCTTGGCGTGAGACAAGGCACAGACACAAAGTGTGTAATGTGCTTGGGGTCACCTGGGGCCTGCTTTCCAAAAGGCAGAAATAAGTCTGGCATGCTGGGCTAGGGAACTCTAAAGGAGAACAGAGTAAGGAAGTACCTTCTTGCAACCTGCCTCAGCGTGGAAGGGCTGCAACTCTTGGCTAGTGTAAGTCAGCTACACAGGGGGTAATATCCCATGTGGAAAACTGAGACCAAGGAGGCAACACTGAGACTTTTTCTCGGAACCCTGATGCCAGTGCTTCTGTGACAACCTGTGTCACAGCAGTGTTGAGGGACCCAGGAGAGATCAGAAAGTATCAAGCCTGTGCCTGTGTAACCCAGGGAACTACAACTGCTAGTGTAGGTGCCATCCACAAAGTCAGGCACGCGAGCCATATGTGGTCCTCTCGTTCATATGGGCTGCAGAAGCTCTTGCTACTGCCTCGTGTCCAGGAGAGGAAGGCATCCCGGTGCAAACCTTGCTGGGATTTTTGTCTCAGTGACTAGAATCCTGTCCTTCTCTGCTAAAGAGTTTTACCAAGATGAAAAGGGTTGAAACATCTGTGAGTGCCTTACCATGGGAGAGAACTGCTCTAACCCAGTGTCAAGTGCCAAGGAGTGGAGCGCCTCAGTGAGGGGCAGACGGGAGGTTGGTACACAGTGTGCAGGCACTGGGGATTCTCCGTCCTTCTAGTTATTGTGGGGGCAAAAGAAAGACCTTAGTCTCAGTTGCAAACCTGCTTTTACTCTGCTCAAAGGCAACTGGAAATGTCAAGGAAACGTACTTAACAACACAAAGCTGTTCTGCCAGGTTCCATTGACAGATGTGAGTCAGGAAATAGAGCAGGGAGGCAGCTGGATAAAATGTACCTTTAATTCAGTGCCTGAGAGCTGCAGGTACAGAAGAGGTCTATCTGGCAGGGATAGGGCAAGCATGGCTTAGTGGTATGGTGGGGTATATAAGGCTTAGGAATTCAGTCTATAGACCACACAGCAAACTGATAGGCCCACAAACAGATTTGTTCAGAAGTGGGTGGAGACCTACATGGTAGAATATCCAAATTGAGAGCAGATTCATTTGTTATAATAAAAACCTAAAGAAATTACTTTTTTTGCTAACAAAAATATCAAATGGTTTAACAGTCTCCGTGTATGTTAATGTTTCAAGTGTTTTTTATCAGAATGTGTAACATAATTGTGTATCATTTTGTCTACAATAAAACTTTTAGTATTTGTAATGGGTATTCTGAGCTGGAAGCATGACATTTAGATGGGCTCATTGGGATGCGGCCATGGTATAGGACTTTGTGAGTTTAAATTAATAACTCTCTTCAAAAACAAATCTGTAATCATGCAATATAAAAGGATCACAATTACATTCAGGTCACAGAAATAGAAGACGCTTCATTTGAAAAGGTGCAGACACTCCAGAACTAAAGGCTCTGAAACCTGAGGCTGTTGAAGGGAGTTTCTTGGAGGAGGCATCGAGATACAGTCCACAGTGGTGGCTTGCTGGGAAGCACTTCACAGAGGGCCATAAGAAAGCAAGAGTCCTGGACAGTAAGGCTAGCGGGAGGGTGGGTACTGACAGTTCCTCACTGGGTCTCAGAGGGTGGCATACTCCAGCCAACAGAAGCCTGAAGTCCTGAGTCCTTCCTGGTGCAGCATGGAGAGGTAAGACCTTTAGCATGTGAAAAGACCTTCAGACTTTCTGTTTAGTTGGCCTCATACACAAACCTGAGTGATTCCCACACCGGTCACTGTGGTTATGGAATAATTAATATTGAACACTTCTCAAATTAAACTGCTCTTTATTTTTAAAAACTTACAGAATACAAAAATTAAATTCAATAGGAATGTTAGCAGGTATGATAAAGAAGTTTTAAAAATTAGGGCCAGAGAGATGGCTCAGTTGGTGAAGTGCACGCAGTACCTGAGTTCAGTCACCAGAACCCACATGACAGCCAGAGGCAGGCGTGGTGGTGCACTCTTAAATCCAAGCACTGAAGAGGCAGAGACAGGCCATTGCTGAGGCTTGCTACACAGCCAGTCTAGCCTACTTGGTGACCTCTGGGCCAATGAGAAAAGTGAAGGGTACCTGAAGAACACTTTTAGTTGTCCTCTGTCCTCTTCATGTGTGCCTGTACATACAGGAACATGCACATGTATCTGTACATACAAGATTACATACCTGCTCCCTTCTCAGAGATGACCCTGCCTATTCTCCAGTGCATTTCTCTGGTCTTCGTGCACATTGTGTATAAGGTGGATTCAGGACAAATAACATGGTTGAAGTTGGTCTTGGTTGCTTCTCAGACCCTCGTGGAGCTGGAATGAGGAGGGACTTCTTAAGAACAGGTTTTCATCTTTAACGAGGCCTGGTGGGAGAGCTGTTGGCATATTGCTGAGGTTCTAGACAACCTGTGGCCTCTGCTAGACCTCACACCTTTACTCCATGGCTGCTGTGACACATTGCCAGAAAGGGATAGGTTTGCTTTATGCTAGCCAAATGCAGCAGGGCATGCACCTCTAAACCAAGAGTGAGTGAGTGCAGGGGGTTGTCAGGCATGTGATGTGGGCAGAGTACAACCGGAGGCTACAGTGGGATGGAGAGGCACCCGAAGAGTTGAGCAGGAAAGGACAACTAACCCATGCGCTTCACTCAATGTTCCTAGCAAGCCAGCAAACTGTAGGCAGTAGTAACTTTGAGGTGCAGAAATGGAAGCTCCTGTTGTCCTTGCTAATGAGGAAGCGGCAGTGGTACAGATGGCCCTTTCCCACTTAAGGGTGCAGGAGAGCTGAAGTGGGAAGAAGTTAACCAACAGCAGTGCTGGAGGCATCTACAGTCCTCCAAGAAGAGTTTGGAGTTCACAACCTTCAGGGATATTAACATAGTCATACTATATAAAAGTCATTATTGAGAGACCAGATGGATGGGGAAGAATATGCTTGTGTTTATAACTTAAATGGCAGCAGCTCATTTTTGCATTTTAGTTAATTGTTAACTCTGCTCACTGCCTACATTTAAGTGCCCAGCAGGCAATCTCTTTCCTCTTCGGAACACTGAATATGCAAACTGACAAATCTATAGTAACAGTATCCTTGGTGTATGCATATGGTTTCAGTTTACCCTTCAGAAGGACTCAACAGCAAGCATTTCCTGGGCTGGGCCTGCTGGCCACCTCAAGAAGGATGCTGTATGGGAGGTCTGAGCTTTGAAACATGAGCCCCACCACCAGAACTAGATACTCTCAGGGGGAGAGACTGGGAAGAGAAAGAAGCCACAAGGAAACCCTTAACAGTTCTTACCATACACTGTGCCAAACCTCTCAGACAGGGTCTTTACAATGTTTGAAGGGTTGTTATACAAAGGGGAATGGGCTTGTTCCACACAGCCATGCTGGCTACAGTTTGTGGATATAGGTTTTCCAAAAACAGGATGAGTTGTCCCCTCAATGGAGTAGTGAGTAGCTAACCAGAGTTTTAGGGATCCAGCAGGCTGGAGGGCACAAGTCCTTCAGACATGGACGTGCATGGTAGTCCCTTCTAGTCCTTGTGTTGGGGGGAGACAACTGAAATTCATAAAACAGGGCTCAGCCTCTAGAAACATGGGGTGAACACCATTCATGCTTCCAACATTCACATCCTAGGAATAGTTTCCTGGAAACATGATCATCTTGGCTATAAAGAAAATAACATGTTTGAAATTGAGAACATATGGATGATCTACGTGGATATATATCACCACCATGAGTTGTGTGCAGATGATTATATTAAAAAAAAAAACCCTTAGGGTCCTTCTATGTAGCCCTAGCTTTCCTGGAATATACCATGTAGTCCAGGCAGGCATGAAGCTCACAGAGATCCTCCTGCCTCTACCTCTAGCATGCTGGGATTAAAGGTGTCACTCCTGGCAACATAGTTTATTTTAAGACAGGGTATCTCTGTGTGTCCCGGGCTGTCCTGGAACTTGCTCTATAGACCAGGCTGGCCTCAAACTCACAGAGATCTGCCTGCATCTGCCTCCACTGGGATTAAAGGTATGCATTACCACTGCCAGGCTAAGATTTAACGGTAAGCATGGGGACCACTGCAGAAAGATGATGATACTATGTGTGACTACTGTAGGTTATCAAATTAAAAATAACATGCATCTTCAGAAGTTCTATCCACTTCCATCCAAAGTGGGTAACTGGCCTTATTCAGGACTTGATATGTGCATATTTCTCAGTCTGGACCAGTTCTCGTCATAGCTGAATTGATCCTTGGATTTAAAAACTGAAGGATGCCAAATGGCAACTTGGAAGATAAGAAAGTCTCCCTCCCACCACTGCTGGAGGAGGATGGGGGAGGCTGAGTGAGCTGGTGGTGCCCTGTTCCCCTGTCTCCATACCACACCATGCCCAGAGCCAGCAGCGATACTGTTCTTGTCAGCAAAGGACCAAGCCAGGCCCCTGTTTAGTAGGTCTGGTGGTGCTCAGCTTTCCCAGCCGTGGTTTCCACCGGTCACATGTTAAGAGTCCGGGAAGCTGATGGCTGAAAGATGGCTGAGGGATTGGGTGTGAATTTTCTCACCTCTGGAACCTGAAAAAGGAAGTGGGACCATGTCAGTGGTCTTTCTCCTCAACTCGCCCCAACCCCTGGCTCTGAGAAAATTCCCTGCCCCTTGCAGGAGTTGATAGTAGAAGTTAGTAAAGTGAGCTATGTCACTACTATGGTGGGTCACAGAGAACATGAGCCTATTCTGCTCCCCTTTGCCCTTTTAGGTGGGATGAAGATGCTAACTAGTCATGCAGTGCTAGAAACCAACCCAGAGCCTCACAAGCAGCATGCCTTTGCTGTACCACAGGGCTATGCCTAAGTCATTTTGGTAATAGTATTTTTTTTTGCAGGGAACAGAGTTTTACTGAGGGTGGAACTCAGGGCTCTGTGTATACTGGACACACTGTCTACCCCTGAGCTACACTCCCGTTCTTGAAAGTCAATAGCCCCAGTGGTAGTCAGGGAACAAAGTGAGGTTTAGGAGGTGAACAGACACTGCTCACTAGAGACAGCGGAGCCAGAGAAACCACCTAGCCAATGACAAAGTAGCTTTTCTGTTGTCAGGTATATTTGGTCGGACACTTCTGCCCTTAATCATCATGCCGTTTCATGTCACCAAAATCTGACTCCTAAGCCCTGCCCTGGGGAACAGGTGTCTGTCTTCCCCACCTTCAGGCTGACCTGGAAGCTGGCCCCTGGGCTGGGATCCCATCCAGAGCTGTGAGTTGTGATGATTCTGGCTGGCCTTGCCTTTGTGGATCTTGAAGGCTTCACTCCAGTCCAAGCTTGGAATTCCTGTCTGTAACAGAATGCAATCATAACTTTGTACAGGGTCAGTCATTCCCTGGGCCCCAGCTTCTTAAAAGACAGTGCCCTGTTCACTGCTGGTTTGTACCAGTTCCTAATGATTCTTCATCCTGCACAGGCAGGACCAGAAGCACCAGCTGCTCCAAGCAGATGGGCCAGCTCAGGAAGAGCTCAGCCTTGCCCTTCCATTCTGAACACTCCACCAATTACCTCAGCCACCCAGGACTGGGAACGCAGTAGCAGAAAATCCTCATGCAAGTGAACGGCAGGCACAATCTGGTACACACCTGCCTTAGAGACAGACAAACACCAGTGCTCAAAGCCCTCCTGAGACCCCGAGGCTGCCCTTCTGGATGCCAGGCCACTTAGGACAAGGCCCAGAGCCAGGGAAGGCTGCCACCTTCATGGTCAGGTGCAGACATGCCAGTGTAGAGGATGTCAGCTCAGCAGTCATACATCTGCTTACAACTTGGAAGAAAGAGAAGGCTCAGCCATATCTGATGGATAGGACCCACATGCTGGAAGGAAAGAACCAATTCCCACATGTCTTCTGACCTCCACATTTGTGTTGTGATGTGTGCACATGCATGTACATACAATGCACAACAAAATTAAAAGAAAAAAGTGAGGGTAAATCACAGGGCTGGATAGACGATTTAGCAGTTATGTATATACTCCTCCTGGAAAGGACTATAGTTGAATGCCCAGCATCCACATATCACAAACACCAGGAACTCCAGGGGATCTGATGCCCTCTTCTGACCTTGCAGGCACCTGCACTCATATGCACAGAGAAATGCACATGATTTTTTTTTTTAAGAGTAAGACAAAACGCCTTAAAAATGTGTTTTGAAAAGAGTGAATTACAGTAGCCATCTCAAAAACAAAGACTCCAGACTAGTCTGCAGTCTGAGCTCCCACAAGCTCCTTCTCTGGAGGGAAAGAACAAGCTAACCCAGCTCCACATCTCTCACTGAAAAGCTCAATTCCCCTATTCTTGGAGACTGTTTAATCTTCTCAATGTAACTAGATACTAAGTTCAGGAAGGCAGTTCCCCATAACCACAGGCACAGGGCTAGCTGGCTATGGTCAGTGCCTGCCTGTGCTAGGCCCTCCCCCTATGCTGGCCCAGCCTAGGCCTTGAAATCAACAAAGAAGTCTTTTCTTGGTAGCATCAGAGCTGAGCCTCACTGGGCAGGCAGATGGCATGTACAAGGGGAGCTGGTGTCTGCTGTGGTCAACATTCAGTCTTGGGTGGAAGGAATTGCTATGCCAGGGCCTGTTAGACAATTTTTGCTTCAAAAGACCATCTGTCTAAACCATTTGCTGGTCTCTTTCTCCTGGGAGGGCAGGGCCTACCTGGAGCATGCCCTTTTTGTCCCTAATTATCTGAGCTATGCACCAGGGAGCCTAAGCCAGCTGCCCTAGGTTGCAGGAGGGGACTCAAAGCAGGAAGGACTAGAGCAGTCCCTGAGGTGGTCTCAGGAGGTGCTCCAGCCAAGAAAGCTTGTGATGGAACAGAAAACGGATGTCAGAGGTGGAATTATAACCCTGGCTACTCACGGAGGACTATGAAGAAGGCTGACTATGGCTCACACCAAGATTAATTTAAAAAAATACAAGCTGCACTATGCTTCTTAAAAAGCATCAGCCACATTTTTTTTTTTTTTTTTTTTTTTTTTTTTGCATTTTGAGGCCCCAGTATGTAGCCTTGGCTGGCCTGGAACTTGCTATACAGACCAGAGCTGGCCTTGAACTCTTAAGAGTTCCACCTGCCTCTGCCCCCTAAGTGCTGCTGGGATTAAAGGTGTGCATCATCACACCTAGGCCCCCCCCCCTTTATTTTTTGCCACATCTTTCATGGACCTGACCGGCTTAGAAGGAACTATGGAAGCAAGCTTCTTATACAAGGCTCCTATGCCCATTTGGCCCAGACAAATAAGGCACATCAGTCCAGTCCTTCCATGGAGACCAGAAGCCAAATGAAGCAGGACCTGTTAGGGAGAGATGGAGGCCTAGGCTTCCATGGCATTTCTAGTGTAGGTCAGCAGTGGCCACAGACCTGCTCTACTATGTTTAGGGTCCCTAAATCTGTTTTCTGAATGCATATAGCAGTTCACTTGGATGAAGTACATCTTACAAGATGGAGAGCAGGATGGGATTGCTCCACCCTGGTCTTAGCGAGGACCATCTCTGGGCATCCCAAAGGCCAGATGATTTGGTGTTGGGGAAAATCAGCAGTGTTCCTGGGCTGAGCTTGGGGGTAAGTGAGGACTGGCACCCAGGCACTTGGTATTCCAGCTCTCCCAGGAAGGAAAAGGTTCCAAAGGCAGAGTTTACACTTGGAAAGCTAAGTCCCCATCTGCCAGTGCTTTTCCACTCTGGCTTCAAGACTCAGTTTCAAGTCTGGCTCCAAGAAGATGGCCAAAGACAAGCTGTCTACACCATGTTAGGGAATGACAGCCTGTAGGGACTACAAAATTGGTGCCTGAGTCCTACTCCTTTCTGTACTGTTCAGAAACAGGTGTTTTGACCCATCAGTTCAATTCCTCCTTTGCAGAGGGAGGCCATAACAGAGGTCTCAGGAGTGGAGTCATGCATGCTAGGTGGATAGCAATTGCTAGCACCTTGCCATCAACAGAGCTTGGAGGACCCTGCAGGACATTCAGCCTACCATGTGCTCCACGTGGGTTAGACAGCTTCTCATGACCAGCTGTGAATTTCCTGGAATATCTCCCACGAAGAGGGGCTTACATCCCCAAGTCACTAAGTGGTTATGAATAATGGCTTCCCTTCTTTCCCTGCAAGTCCCACCAATAGTTTGGCCACTACAATCTCAAGCCTTTGCAAGGTGCTGCACACCCGGACCCCTGGAAGGACCATGAATATCTAGACCTCTCTTTTTGGGGATTCGGGTTCTCAGCATTAGCAGTCAATTCTGTCCAAGGCCCTAGCTAGGGCTTGAGAGCAGAAGCCTGTCTGCCTGCTACTAGCAGTCTCATTCAACTTCTAACAGCTCCTCTCGAGCAGAGAGCACAAGGCCTGCCCTGCACCACACAGCCGTTAAGTACCTTTGAGTTTAACAGGGAACCTGTCCTGCACCTTGCTTCTATAGGCATAGTCTGTGCCTGCAGAACTTCACAGTGTCTCATCCTATGGCAGTCCCTTAACTAGTGTATCTGCAATATCAGAACAGTGGGCTGTGACCATCTGTATGCACAACGTCCCCATGTGCCATTTTTATTATGTTTAAACTTTATTTTTAATTATGTGTATGAGTGTGCATCTGTCTGAATGTGGGTGTGTAGTGGGTGTGGATGCCTTAGAGGTCAGAGGCCAGAGTTTGTCAGATCTCCTAAACCTGGAATTACAGGCGACTGTGAGATGCCTGGCCTGAGTGCTGGAACTGAACACCCATTCCCAGCAAGAGCAGTGTGCTCTCCTAATTGGTGCACCACCTCTCTAGCCGACCCATGAACCTTTTAGTCCTGAACTCCCATCCCACCTCCTAGGAATCTAAACGACAAGTTTCCTAAAAACATTTCAACACCTGTAACAATGATGTGGCAGTGCTTTAAATAGTCCCAAACTAGGAATCCCAAGTGAGATGAAAAAATATTAGGAAATTTTGCTGTATGCCTAAGAAAATGCTGACATACAGCACAGTTAGTAACATTCAAAATACCTGCTTATTGTCAAACATCACATCAGGTTAAAAAATAGGAAAGTAATGTGTGCCAGAAATGGCTCAGAGGGTGACCTCCTGGCACAAACTTGACAACCTGAGTTGGATTCCTGGAACCCAAGGCAGAAGGAGACTCTCTAAAGTTGTCCTCTGACCACCACCCCTCCTCCATCTCTGTCTCTCTCACACACACTCTGTCCGTCTGTCTGTCTAATATTTTAAAACATGACAGCAAGAATGGCACCATGGAGAAAAACAAGTGTGTATGCATTCATTGTGCATTAAGAATTAGGAAGATCCATCTTTTCAGGAGGAGAGGTGTGAGGGTGTTAAGGCGGTATTTGTTATTTTTGTCATTTCTAATTTCTCCACTATGAGCATGCATTACTGTTCTGAGTAGAAAGAGGAGGCAGGAAGTCCTCAGTTGTCCAAAACTGAGCAGCTAAGTGAGCAAAGGACCTTTGTGCAATGGGATCTTGATCAGGGCAGGCATTGGCCCTGGGCACTAGGAGTGAGGGTGGGGGCTGTGCACACCCCACAGAAGTTAAAAGGGAAACAATCTGAGAGGACAGGAGGAGGAACCAGGGAAGGGAGGACTCCCTTGTGAGGTGTGCGTTCACCTTAGATCCCAGGGTAGGGAGCAACCGGGAAGGCAAAGTGGTGCCTGCAGTGTCCCAGACCAAAGAGATGACCCCCAGGCTCCCTCGCCACTCTCCAGGTCCTATGCGATCCAGGCTCCGTGCTCTTCCCGCCTCCACCCGCTTCGGGACTCAGTTTCTTCCCTCCGCAGGCCAACATTCGAAGCGTTCTCCTGCCGCCGCCAGATACTCACCTATAAGACGTGGTCGCTACGGCAGCTGCGTCCGCGTCCCCGACGGGCAGCACGTAGACTGTCCGGGCGTGGGGCGCCGCGGACTGGCCCCTGCGGCCGCCTGGCCCGGGTACGCGCTCCTGAGCCGCGTCCCGGGTCCCCGCGCGTGCGGTCTGTATGCCGAAGTCGCGCTGGTACTGGGTGAGCGGCACGGCGCGGCTGGGCTCTCGCGCGCCGGCCACGGACGGGCTCCCACTCGAGGCTCTGCAGTCCGCGCCCAGCTCCTCGCTCCCGGGATCCGAGTAGCCGTGCAGAGTCAGCGGCACCGCGACGTCCGAGCGGTCTAGCTGGTTCCAGCGCCGGGCCAGGCAGCACAGCCGGCTGATGCAGGGCCACGCCATGCCGCTCGGCCGCGCGCCCGCGCCGCGCGCCCCCGCCCGCTGCCCCCGCGCAGCCGGGCGCCCTGCAAGCACGGCCTCCTGGCAGCCTTAAACCGCCTATGGCCTTCGGTGGTTGAACTCCAAGTTCCCCGATTGTGGCCTCATAAATCAGACCTGGGCTTCCTAGAGGACGAGCCCCGGGGGAGGTATTTCCTCGCCATCACTCTGCCTGCAGCTGAGAGCAGATGGCAGTGCCAGAGGACTCTGTTGGGGCTTGTGGACACAGTGGCTGTGGAACCGAGAGGGGACTCCGCCATCACCAAGGGTGGAAGTGGAAGGCAACAAGGAGGGTGACACAAGGGAGGACTTGAGGCCATGCCTTCTGAGGCGTGTGAGTCAGCCCGTGAATCGCCATTTGCCGTTTACTGTGGTGTTTCAAATGGGTGACAACCAATCTGATTTTCGTTAAGAACTGTCATTCATTAGTTTCGAATAGGCCTTTCCTTGAGTTCTAAAGCCCCAAAACTCCTTTCCTTTCCCTGCTGTGCATGCGTGCTTGTTTCAGTGGGGGACTATATTCCGGGCTGAAGGTCAGTTTATTACAGAGAATTTCCAGATGCCTTTGAAAGGCCTTCTGAGTGTATCGTGCGTGAACTCAGACCCACAACCCTTGAAGCAGTGGTAGTTACACAAAGTTCTGGCTGAAACTGGAAGGTATCCAGTCTGCACCTCAGAGGACCACCGTGTCCTGGCCAGTTGGTCAGCTCATCTCCCTCACCATCATTAGCTGGAATTTGTACCTGAGTGGCATGTTTAGCAGCTGAAGCCTGGCTATGGCCCCACACTGACAAATGGCTAAGTTTGGAGCTCAGAAAACCTTTACCAAAGGTGTATCATGGGGACCCCAAAAGTATCCTCACTCAGAGCCAACTGACTTTGTGAAGTGGGAGCTGGGCCCTGGGTTAGTCAACCAGGCAAATGAAGGTTAGTAGTTATGAAATAACACACGGGAGAAAGTCACAGACCACTACTCTTACTAAGCCGATTAAGGGAATAGTGTGCCCTTTGATTGGCCAGTGGCCCAGCTTGGACTAGTGCATCAGAAGGGCTCTTGGTATGGAATCACGGCAGGCGGGTGCTTTAAGTTAAAAGGCAGAAATCACATCATACCAAGTGCAGGTTGAGGCAGTTTGTTTATTTTGGGGGGTTTGTGTTTCGTTTTGTTTTGTTTTGATTGGTTGGTTTTTTTTGTTTTTGTTTTGTGTGTGTGTTTTGTTTTTTAACAATATACTGTTTCACAGCAGGGAAGAAGCGACCTTTTTTTTTTTTTAAATCATATATGATCGTTTCTCTGGAGAAACCTTTTGTATACATCTAAGATACTTTCCCACCAGGAAAAGAGGAATTCTTTTTTTTTTTTTTCCAGAAGAAACAATATTGGTTACAAGCTGGGTGAAATGTCAAAGCAAGTAAGAACTTGAAGAGCTAGTCACATTATAACCATAGTGGAAAAGAAATCAGTTAATTGACACATGTAGCTACTTTCTCCACTCATAAAACAAAGGATTCCCTGCCCAGGGAATAGTGCTACCCACAGAGGGCGCTTCTTCCCACTAAGCAACATTATCCTCCACAGACATGCCCCAGGTCAACCTCCTTTAGGCAGTTCATGCACTGAGTCTCCTTTGGTGATTCTAGACTGTCTCAAGTTGACAAAAACATCATCCTTATTCGATGTGGTGGCACATGCCTTTAATCCCAGCACTGGTAAGGCAGAGGCAGATGGATCTCTGTGAGTTCAAGGCCAGCCTGGTCTACATGATGAGTTCCATATCATCCAGGGGGGCGGGGGAAGATGTTGTCTTTTTTTTTTTTTTAATCCTAAATTGGGGATTCTTACATAAATGCCCAGAGACACACCTCAACAAGTTGTTTTTCACCTGCTGTGACAAAACACTATGACCAAAAGCAGTTTACAGAAATTTATTCTGCTTTAACAGTCCACAATGGAGGATCAGCACAAAAGCAGGCAGCAGGCCTGCAAGCACAGAGTAGGAGGCTGAGAGCTCATATCCTCAACTGCAAGTATAAAGCAGGAGCTAATTAATTGATGTGGGCCTTAAGCTTTTAATTCAAAGCCTGACTCCTGTGATGTACTTCCTGAGCAAGGACATAACTGCTAAACCTCCCCACATAGACCACCAACTGGGGAACAGTTGTTCAAATGACTGAGCCTATGAGGGACATTTCTCTGTGTCCCTTTGGACATTGGTAAACAACTATATCAATTCCTATCCTATTTATCAAAAAATGTTGGATATATTGCCCTAGACAGTCAGCCTATTAGTGGTGTATGTGCCACAGCAGGCACACTCTTATGGTAAAGAGGAAATCCGCTCACCTCTCTTTAGATGGAAAAATACCAAGAAGTATTATTGGACAACACTAATATATATGCCTCTCAAACTAGAAAACATGGTAAATCTAGCTATTCTTCCACACTCAAAATGAAGGGTTTTGATGCATGAAGGTATTGAAGTAAAGATATCTACTTTAGTGGATCTGTCCTGAAACTTGTAGGACAGACCAAGCTGGGCTTGAACTCAGATCCACCTGCCTCTGCTTCTTGCGTTGCCACAACTGGCTGCTTGTATTCTTTCTTAACTCAATTTTTCTTTTTTGAGAGACGTTCCCTGTGTAGTTCTGGCTGTTCTGGAACTTGTTTGGCTGACCTGGAACTCACTCTGTAGACCAGGCTGGCTGAACTCACAGAGAACCACCTGCCTCTGCTTCCTCAGTGCTGGGATTAAAGGCATGTGCCAACACGCCCAGCTATTTATGTATTTTTAAGCAGGTAGTATTTTTTTTTGTCCTTATGGTATAAATAGATACATTCCAAAGGTTTATCCTCTTGTGCTGTAATAGTAGTAGGAGACAATTTTGGGGAAAACATAAGTTTTAAAGGCCATGAATGATCCTCACAATCCATATAATTTAGTCTACATTCAAATATCTGCAGTTATTTTCCTTGCCTCTGGAGATAAATAGCAAGGATTGTCCAAATGCCCATCTCTCTTTTTAGATTTTCTTCAAATTTATTATTTATTTATTTAACATTTAAAAGTGCTGTCCTATTTCCATTGTATGGTTTTGGATTCTTTGTCAAAAATTAAGTGACCATAGGTGTGTGGGTTTATTTCTGGGTTTTCAATTCGATTCCATTGATCAACTGGTTTGTTTCTATACCAGTACCATGCTGTTTTTATTACTATTTCTCTGTAGTATAGCTTGAAATCTGGGATGGTGATACCTCCAGATTTTTTTATTGTACAGGATTGATTTAGCTATTCTGGGATTTTTGCTTTTCCATATGAAGTTGAGAGTTGTTCTTTCAAGGTCTGTAAAGAATTGTGTTGGTATTTTGATGAGAATTGCATTGGATCTGTACATTGCTTTTGGTAGGATGGCCATTTTTATTATGTTGATACTACCTATCCACAAACATGGGATATCTTTCCATCTTTTGATATCCTCTTCAATTTCTTTCTTCAAGGACTTGAAATTCTTGTTCTACAGGGCTTTCACTTGCTTGGTTAGAGTTACCCCCAGGTATTTTATATTATTTGTGACTATTGTGAAGGGTGTTGTTTCCCTAATTTCTTTCTTGGCCCATTTATCTTTTGTGTAAAGAAGGGCTACTGATTTTTTGAATTAATTTTGTATCCAGCCACCTTGCTAAAAGAGTCTATCAGTTGTAGGAGTTCTCTGGTGAAATTTTTGGGGCCACTTGCATATACTGTCATATTGTCTGTGAATAGAGATACTTTGACTTCTTCCTTTCCGATTTGTATCCCCTTGATCTCCTTTAGTTGTCTTATTGCTCTAGCTAGAACTTCAAGTACTATGTTGAAGAGATATGGCAAAAGTGGGGATCCTTGTCTTGTCCCTGAGTTTAGAAGAAATGCTTTAAGTTTCTCTCCATTTAACTTGATGTTGGCTACTGGCTTGCTGCATATTGCCTTTATTTTTTCTAGGTATGGTCCTTGTATGCCACCTCTCTCCAAGACATTTAACATGAAGGGGTGTTGGATTTTGTCAAATGCTTCTTCAGCATCTAGTGAGATTATCATGTGGGTTTTTTCATTCAGCTCGTTTATATGGTGGATTAATGGATTTTCATATGTTGAACCACCCTTGCACCTGGGATGAAGCCTACTTGATCATGGTGCATGATACTTTTGATGTGTTCTTGGATTTGCTTTGCAAGTATTTTATTGAGTATTTTAGCATCTATGTTCATGAGGGAAATTGGTCTGAACTTCTCTTTCTTTGTTGGGTCTTTGTGTGGTTTAGGTATCAGGGTGACTGTGGCCTCATAGAATGAGTTTGGCAGTCTTCCTTCTGTTCCTATTTTGTGGAAAAGTTTGAAGAGTATTGGTATTAACTCTTTTTTGAAGATTTGGTAGAATTCTGTGCTGAAACTCTCTGGCCCTGGGCTTTTTTTTGGTTGGGAGACTTTTAATGACTTCTTCTATTTTCTTTCTTTTAAAAAAAAAAAAAAGATTTATTTTATTTATGAGTGCTCTAAGTGCAAGTAATCCTACAGCCAGAAGAGGGCATCAGATCACACTGTGGATGGTTGGTGAGCCACCATGTGGTTGCTGGGAATTGAATTCAGGACCTCTGGAAGAGCAGCCAGTGCTCCTAACCGCTGAGCCATCTCTCCAGCCCCCGACTTCTTCTATTTTCTTAGGAGTTATAGGATTGTTTAATTTGTTAACCTGATCTTGATTTAATATTGGTAGGTGGAATCTATCAAGAAATCTGACCATTTCACTTAGATGTGCAAATTTTGTGGAATTACCAGTTTTTGAAGTAAGACCTAAAGATTCTTTGAATTTCCTCAATGTTGTTATTATTTCTCCCTTTTCATTTCTGATTTTGTTGATTTGGGTATTTTCCCTCTGCCGTTTAGTTAGTTTGGCTAAGGGTTTATCTATTGTTGTTAATTTTCTCATAGAACCAAGTCTTGGTTTTGTTGATTCTTTGTATTGTTCATTTTGTTTCTAACTTGTTGATTTCAGCCCAAAGTTTGATGATTTCCTGCCTTCTGCTCCTCTTGGGAGTGTTTGCTTCTTTTTTTTTTTTTTTTTTTTTTTTTTCTAGCAACTCTCAGTTCTGGTGTTAAGTTGCTAATATGAGCTGCCACAATTTTCTTTTTGAAGGCACTTAATGCTATGAACTTTCCTCATAGTACTGCTTTCATTGTTTCCCATAGGTTTGGGCATGTTGTGTCTTCATTTTTGTTGGATTTTAGGAAGTCGTTGATTTCCTTCTTTATTTCTTCCTTGACCCAGTAGTCATTAAGTAGAGAGTTTTTCAATTTTCATGAATGTGTAGGCTTTTTGATATTTCTGTTGTTGTTGTTGAATTCCAGTTTTATTTCATGGTGGTCTGATAAGATAGAAGGGGTTATTTCAATTTTCTTGTATCTGTTGAGGCTTGCTTTGTGACTGACTATATGGTCAATTTGGAGTAGGTTCCATGAGGTGCTGAGAAGAAGGTATATTGTTTTGAGTTTGGGTGAAATGTTCTATAGATATCTGTTAGGCCCATTTGATTCATGACCTCTGTTAGTCTCATTGTTTTTCTGTTTGGCTTCTGTTCAATGACCTGTCCATTGTTGTGAGTGTGGTGTTTAAGTCTCCCACTTTGTAGGGTAGTAGGGTTCTGGCATTGCAGGTAGAGCTGGTAGGCTCAGATGGCAGAAGGCCTCTGGTTTTCCTGGGTGGAAATAAGCCTCCTGGAGGTGCCTGATGGCAGCCTGGGTTTGGTGGTCACAAATGGCCACCTGGGTCTGGGGATGGAGGTAGAGATGGCTCTCTTGTGGAGTTCTTATCCTGTCTTTGTCTTTATATATTTCCCACCAGACACTCTGCCCTTTGCCTAATGTTTGACAGTTAGTCTCAGCCTCTGTTTGGATGCTCTACAGTATGAAAGTTCTCAGAGGGTTATGCTATGCTCCTATCTGTAAGCATGGTCGAATATCATTAATAGTGGAAGGTGTTGTCTCTCTCTCTCCCTTCAGATAGGTCTCAGGTTGGGTCTACCACTGATTGGACATTCCCACAATTTCTGGTATTATTTTTAGCTGCACTTCTTGTATACAGGGTAACATTTGGATTGAAGTTTTTGTGGGTGGGTTGTTGACACCTTTCTGCCCCTAGAAGTCCTATCTAGCTAGAAGGAGGCCTCTTCCATCTCCAGATCCCCTGCTGCTTGGAGTCTAATCTACAGTCATCCCTATATCCACCATGGGGTTTAACCTGTTGTGGTTCTCCAACTTGTCTCAGAGATGTTCCCCCATCTCAGTTTCTTATCTTTCTACCAGCCCTGTCACCTCGTGCCCCCTCACTCCCCACTACTGACTCTCTTCCCTTCCCTTCCCTCCTCTCTTTCCTACCAATTTCTCTCTCTTCATCCACTTCTGATGTCTATTCTGTTTTGCCTTCTAGTTGAGATTCAAGCATCCTCCCTTGGACCCTCTTAGTTGTTTAGATTCTTTGAAGGTCTGTGGATTGTAGTATATGGCCAGCATATACTTATGAATGAGTACTTACCATGAGCATCTTTCTGGGTATGGGTTACCTCACTAAGAATAATCTTTTCTAGTTCTATTCATTTGCCTATGAAATTCATAACATTTCATAGTTTTAATAGCTCAGTTTAATAGTTTAATAGCTCAGTATTCCATGGTGTAAATGTGCCACATTTTATTTATCCATTGTTCAGGTGAGGGGCATCTAGGTTGCTTCCAGTTTCTGGCTATGAACAATAATGCTGATATGAACATAGTTGAGCAAATGTCCATTTATTGATTGTTGAAGTTAAGAGTCTCAGCTATTGGTGTACTGTCCAGGAAGGAGTCTCATGTGCCAATGAGCTCAAGGCTGTTCCCCACTTTCTCTTCTAAGTGATTTAGTGTAACTGGTTTTGTGGTGAGGTCTCTGATCCATTTGCAATTTAATTTTGTGCAGGGAGACTAATATGAATCTATTTGTATTGTTCTACATGAAGACATCCAGTTAGACCAGCACCATTTGTTGAAGATGCTTTCTTTGGTTTTGGCTTCTTTTTCAAAAAATAAAGTGCCTGTACGTGTGTGGATTCATTTATGCCTCCTTGATTTGATTCCATTGATCAATCAATATGTTTCTATGCCAGTACCATGTAGTTTTTATTACTCTTGCTCTGCAGTACAACTTCAAGTTGGGAATGGTGATACCTCAAGAAGTTCTTTTATTGTAGAGGTTTGTTTTAGCTAGTTTGGACTTTTTGCTTTTCCATATGAGGTTGAGAGTTGCTCGTTCAAGGTCTGTAAAAAATTGTGTTGGAATTTTGATGGGAATTTCATTGAATATGTAGATTACTTTTGGTAAGATGGCCACTTTTACTATGTTAATCCCACCAATCAATGAGTGTGGGTGATCTTTCCATCTTCTGATATCTTGTTCAATTTATTGCTTGAGACTTGAAGTTTTTGTTCTATAGGTCTTTCTCTTCCTTGGTTAGAGCTACACCAAGGTTATTTTATATAGTTTGTGGCCATTGTGAGGATTGTTGTTTCTCTAATTTCTTTCTCATCCCATTTTTCACTTGTGTAAAGGAGGGCTACTGATTTTTTTTGAATTAGTTTTGTATCTATCCATTTTGCTGAAGGTGTTTATCGCTGTGAAGGTTCTCTGGTAGAATTTTGGGTGGTGCCTGTGTCTACTATCATATCTTCTGCAAATAGGGATACTTTAACTTCTTCCTTTCCAATTTTTATCCCCTTGATCTCCTTTAGTTGTCTTATTGCTTTGGCTAGAACTACAAGGAAAATGTTGAATAGATATGGACAGAATATACAACCTTGTCTTGTCCCTGATTTTAGTGGAATTGGCTTTCAGTTTCTCTCCATTTAATTTGATATTGGCTATAGGTTTGCTGCATATGGCCTTTATTATGTTTAGGTACTTGTCTTTTTTTTTCCACACTCTGATCAAAGTACCAATCTTAACTACTCATCGGTTCACTATAAAGTTAAAAGCTGTAAATACAGGGCAGGTTAACCATGGCAACGCGTACCTCAGAATCTTCCCACTTTCTCTACAAGGTCATCGAACAGAGCAACAAATTCCAGGTTAAAGGACATTCCCAGGCTTACTGGCCAAAGCGCATGATACAGCAAAAAGCTGAATATGTGACAAGTCAACAAATGGCTATGAAAGAATGGCTACTTCAGTTTCCCCTTTTTATTTAAAAAAAAAAAAACTTCGAAAGGACTGTGCCTGTCTTATATTGGAGCACAATCAACCTTCCCTTACCTGTCTTCGGCTCTCCCAAAACAAATTTTGAAAGGCCTGTATTAGGTTGCTGGAGAGATTGTCCAAACTCTCTTACCTGTCATTGGCTAACCAGCCCATGCACATGCAGGAAGGTGTAACCGAACTTTTTAATTATTATTTAACACTTATTTATTTATTACTATATTCACTTATAACAAACACCAACAGTTTTTAAACCATTAATCCTATAAATTCCTACAACCCCTTTAACCTATCCACTAAACCTATTGATAATTATTTTTCTAACCTTTTAGAAGGATACAGTCTCTGGGGCAAGTCCTCAGTCGTCAGGAACACAGTCTTTGTTGTAGATTCTTTAACGCACTTAGCAGTCCTTTTTTTGGATCTCTCAGATGCAGGTTCGTCAGGGTAAGTTGGTTATTGCAGTCTCACCTTAAATAAGGCTTGATGCTTTCTTCTCTCTGGGAGACCCCAGCACCTTCACATCAGCAACTCTGCCGCTCTACTTCAGAGTCCTTAAAGCCAGGCACAGTTTCCCTTAGGCCACTGTTTGGACAGATCAAACCCCTCTAGGCAAAAGCTGAGCCACAGGGTTTAGTCCTTGGTCTTTTGGTGTCTTGCTCAGGCTTTCTTTGCTCACCAGCTTCTTTCTGCCTCAGGGAAATCTGGCCATCAAATGATGGCCAGCACTTTTTTCAGTAGGACTCTCGGAGCTCTCTAGCATCAGGGGCCTCTTCTTCTTTTGGGCTCCATTCACTGTCCTTAAATAGGAGGAAATCTGTTTCAGCTTAATTGGGCTCTGCCCACTTAGCACCTGAAAACAATGTCAGGCCAGATACTTTGTTTCTTTAAGTCCATTGAGTCTTTCCTGTTTTTCTGACAACCTTGTTTTTCAGTCCATTGAGTATTTCCTGTTTTTCCTGACTTCAACCTTGTTTTTTAGTCTATTAAGTCTCCTGTTTGTTTCCTGTTTTTAGTCCACATGCTGATGCTCTTCATGCCCGGAATTAAGAGACAGTATCAGAAACCCCTATATATATTTTCTAAATCTAATTTAATTTATCTAACTCCCTACAGGAAGGGGATTAACAAATATCTCTCTTCATCTGAACAAGCCATATTCCCACCTGAGGAGAATCTTGTAATGGTTGGTGATGCATGGCCAGAACCACCTTTAAGATGGATTTATTAAATGTCTGTTGCTGTCTTCTATACTTAACCATACATCTAATTAATAGGAACAGAGTAACTATAATAACTCCACCAACTGCATAGTGTAAAACCCAGGAAGGATCAAGTAACTTTTTAACATCACTCCATACCTGGCTAAAAAAGGTAGAATCTACATCGCAAACTTCAACCTGAATAGTGGACAAGTTGGCAATGTCATAGGTTAATTGCAAAGACAAATTCACATATTCTGCATTCCATTGTCCTTTGATAAGAGAAGACAGTCGAGTTCACTGTAAACTAGCATTATTAACTTTAAAAGGTGTAAGGCAAAAGTCTGAAAACAAGGATCACAATCAAATTTCCTCATTTTTTCCAACAGATCTATTTCTTCTAACAAATCTATTTTGTTAGAAGCATCAATATTGCTCTCTGAAAATGTTCATTTAAAAGTTGCTGTGTAGCAAAGGCTTTGGGTGTAACTGCAACAGCATAGTTTAAGGCCTGAGCAGGAACAGCATTCTGAGTTAGAGAGACAGCAGCAGCTGTATCTCCAGCTGTTGCCACCAATACTGCAGTGATGTTGCCTGCAGTAATGCCAAAGTCTCTCCTGTATCTAGTAAGATGTACAATCTTAGCCTGAGAAAAGTGCTCAAAACCAGTTACAGGGACCCATTTGGAAAGTGGAATTCCCATAACCACAGCAGCCCTTGAAGAAGCATTCCAACAAGGACTCAATATACATGTTTCTTTTGTACAGTTCAACTGTTCAGACAAACTAATATTGGTAAGTAGAAATACAAAAGGAAATGTAACACAAACAGGTGCAGCAGACAGAAGCTGGAACACAACCTTTCTCTGATAGTACTCATAGAACATGACCTTTCTCTCATAGTACTCACGTCCAATCCATTTACAAGGGGCATTAAACAAATAGGAACCGCAGAGAAATAAGAAAGGGCTCAAGTCCAGACAGGAGTTCCCATTGCAGAGTGAAGCATAAAGCTCCTTTAATGAACCAGTGCCCTCAACTGGCACAGCAACGTCCACCAAATGGGGCAGGGATGGTGGTCCCAGTGATCCATTTCCTGAGTACACGGCAGGCAACACTGGAGCTTCTTTCTCTTTTTTTTTCACAGATACTGTAATTTTTATTAAACCAGTCAAAACACTTTTACAATGCCTTGCTGTGAGGGTTCCCTCACAACTGAAACATCATTTCTGGTGAGGAAGAAACTGGAGCTTCTTTTGACACAGGCACCAACACAGGAGGCAGAGGAACAAAAGCCCACAAATGTCCTTTAGCCCTCGCCAGGATCTCCATCACCATCACGAGCCTCATCAGTATCCGCACAGGATTGCTTGGTGTTGTCTAGAGCACCAATCTTTCTGGCAGACAGCAAGCAGCATCGTTTTCCTGTGAAAAAACCACAAACAGCTCCTCGTCCCCATACAAGAACAGGGTCGGGCCCCGCCATTGATTATGTAAAGAGTCTCACCACTTGATCATGCCATAAGTGTTTTTCGTCTCTGGGTGCCAATATCTCTCTGCTGCAGACCTTCCATTTTTGTCCATTTCTCTAACGGGTGACTAGAGAAACACTTCCACTTTGCTGTATTGGGGCCCCAAATCACAGCGTTCCTCAGCAAATCCCCCATTACCAGGATCCGGGTTTTGGCTCCAACTGTAGTCGCTAACAACTTCTCAGTGAGCCGGGCGTTGGTGGCGCACGCCTTTAATCCCAGCACTTGGGAGGCAGAGGCAGGCGGATCTTTGTGAGTTCGAGGCCAGCCTGGTCTACAAAGCGAGTCCAGGACAGCCAGAGATATTCAGAGAAACCCTGTCTCGAAAAACCAAAAAAAAAAAAAAAAAAAAAAAAACAACTTCTCAGTGGTGTACCGCCTGTACAGGGGGCACAGCCAACTCGGGTGAGTGAGTCAGCCGCCCTACTCTATCCGCCCTACTCTATCCGGGACAGTGGGCCCCTTGCTCGCCGTGGCGTGGTTTCCACAGTCCTCACATCGCTCAAAGCACAGTCCACTGCTGCCTACCCCGTATCTCCCTCCTTAAGTGGCAAAGCTGAACACTGAGGGGTACTTGTCTTGTATCCCTGATCTCTCCAAGACTTTTATCATGAAGGGGTGTTGGATCATGTCAAAGACATTTTCAGCATCTAGTGAGATGGTCATATGATTTTTTTCTTTCAGTTTATGTGATGCATTACATTGATGGATTTTCATATGTTAAACCACCCCTGCATCTCTGGCATGAAGCCTACTTGATCATGGTGGGTATTGTTTTTGATGTGTTCTTGGACTCAGTTTTTTAAAAACTTTATTGAGTATTTTTGCATCAATGTTCACAAGGAAAATTGGTATGAAATTTTCTTTCTTTGTTGAGTCTTTGTGTGGTTTTGTTTCAGGATGAGTGTAGATTCATAGAATGAATTTGATAATGTTCCCTCTGTTTCTTTTTTTGTGTGTGGAACAGTTTGAGGAGTATTGGCATTAGCTCTGTTTTGAAATTCTGGTAGAATTCTGAGCCAAAACCACCTGGACATGGAGATTTTGTGGTTGGGAGATTTTTTTTTTAATTTATTTTTATTGAAAAAATTTTGTGAGGTGAATTTCACATCATGCACCCTGTTCCCTCTCATCTCCTACCTCCCCTCAGACCCACCCTCCACCCTTGTAATCTGTCCCAGCATAAAAAATAAAATCTCATTGTGGAAGCTGCAGTGTGTCTCAGTGTGTCCCACAATATTTCCTTTTGTCCACACATTTTTCTTGCAAATGTTCATTATAATGACTCCTTGATCTGGTACAAGAACTCTGATTTCTTCTACTTTGTCAATACTGGAACCTCACTGGAACTTCTCTCAGATATGCTGTAACTGTTCTGTGTCATGAAGATCCTGTAGTTTTGGGTTGTGTAACTTGCCTCTTGCACTCCAGCAGTTCATCCATGGGATAGATGTTGGGGTGGGCCAACTCAAAGCCCTGATTCTGGACCTGCAACCCCCACTTGCAGGGCCAGTTCTACTGTGGAAGAGTGCAGGGCCTGCTCTCCTGAGTGCTGCAGCCTGTGAGGGTCAGGGACAGGTCTCCTGTTCTTGTGACCCCATCTGGGCCAGATCTCCTGTTGGCCAATGGTGGTGAGTGCAAAAGGGAGGAGAGGGGATCTCTCCCTAGCCAACACAACCACATAGCAGACAGAAGGCAGCACTGGCTCTCCCATACCCATTTGGCTGGGAGATTTTGATAACTGCTTCTATTTCCGTAGGGATTATAGGACTGTTTAAATTGTTTACCTGATCTTGATTTAACTTTACCAAGTGAAAGCTATCAAAAATTATATATTTCATTTATATTTTCCAATTTTTGGAATACAAGATTTTCAAGTAAGACCTAATGATACTTTGGATGTCCTTGCTAAGGCTGTCCTTATATGCTAAATAACCAGCAGACTTCTAAACAGAGCTTGAGAGCAGAATTAACTGCCTAGAGTAAAGATGGAGGAATTCATATGTCTCAATATGTTTGGATTCCAGTTGAGTTTATTTCTTTTACCATAGAGATGATTTTTACACTGACAATTATGGTTCTATGTATACTTTTTGAGAAAGATCTAAGATAGGCTTAAGGGAGAAAGCTTACAGATGGAATGACAAGTTGCTGGAAATAATAATGGGGGAAGGAGGGAGGCCCTTCCCAATAGATAAGAAATTGATGGCAGCTGGAGCTCACAACTCTCTGACTACTAGATCCTTATCAAGAGTATCTGGGGAAGGCCCACCAAAGATATACAGCCAAAGCTAGATTCCAGGGATAATGAACATAACTTTAATTGCAGCATGGGATGGCATGATTAGACCAAGGCTTTTGGAATGTTGTTTCTTTGCTTGATTTTTGTTTAGATGTCTTTGATTTTCCTATATCAGGAGGTAAAAAGGATATTTTTGTTGTTTAGCAATGATAAAATATAAGAGATTTTTGAAGATGTAAAGAGAAAAGGATCACAAGCCAGTCTCCTTAGATGTGGGGCACCCGCAGGAGAACTGGTTTCAAGAGACATTTTTGCACCTAAAGGAGATATGTTAATCGCTGGGTGTGATGGTGCACACCTTTAATCCCAGCACTTGGGAGACAAAGACAGGTGGATCCCTGACCTTCACCAAGGTCAGCCTGGTCTACAAATTAAATCCAAGACAAGAATATAGAGAGAAATCCTGTCTTGAAATAAAAGAGAGACAGAGAGAGAGAGAGAGATGTTACTTGTGAGAAATTATATATTTTCAGAACAAAGGGACCATACACCACAGAAGACAAGGCGAGCCCAGATGTTCCAGCCTCACAGAATGTTCCAGCCAGGATTTCAGTAAATACCTGAACTTTCCCACCCAAAGTTCAACTTTGGACTATAAACTGCTCAGGACATTCAAATTGCTGAGCACATAGAGCCTGGACAACAAATGTTACTATTAACTTGCTTAACCATTTTTTTCCATTTTATTTGGGCCCCCAAACAGGTTTTCTATGACCCAATTCAGCAGGAAGCAATTTAAAAGAGTGACATCCCATTCCCAAATGGTAGGGTGGGTGTTTTTTTGGTCATTTGATATGTTATAAATGTTGTTTAGGGGTAATGGTTACAAATTGTTATATGGTCTTTTTAAGGTATAGAAAGTTAGACTTGGAGATCTCTTTTTCTTTTCTCTATCCTTCTTTCTCTCTTATATAGGGGGAAAGACTTGAAAAAGAGGGAGAATATATATACATATATATATATATAAAATGAGAAGATATAAGGAGAGATTATTGAATCTGCTCTGAAACTTAAAACTGTTGTTATTCTTAAAATAAGGTTATCTTTTGATACATTGGTATAAAATTTTATATATTGATAAAAATAAGATTAATTTTGATTCATTAGTATAGAGTTTTATATTTTGACACATAATATGTATATTTCTACTTTTATATAAGGTATTGTGCCTATTTAAAAGTACAGGTTTACTTCCAATCCTTTAATGGGTTGCTATTGCAATCTATTTAGGAGTCTGGGTAATACAGATTGATTGCTGGCCAGTCAAGCTCCTGGCCATGTCAAATACTAGGTTAAACAGATAATAAATGGATAAAAATATACAGTTTGCTTGTTCAAAGATAGATAGATAGATAATAGATAGATTTATTTAAAAAATAGTAGATGTCTTCAAAACCCTCAGAGGCATACAGAAAATGACATTTAAAGATGTTTTTATTATTTTAAGAATTATTTGACTTAAGACAGTCAGCTCCTGACAGCTCCCATTTGACTTGGAAGAAAACAATGAGCATCAAAAGAAATCTCCCATCAGGAGATAATTCCTATTGGACAAAAACACCCCTGCTCTCTCAACAGACTATATAGAGTCCAAAGATGAGCCAGAGCTTAAATGCAGGTAGTAGATGTCCTGATTCTGCAGAGTCAGAATGGGAAAAATCCTTATTTCCTGCTGCACAATTATGTCTGTGAGACATGCTTGGCCAGAAGGATGAAGATGATGCTCCAATGGTATGGAGAGATATTTGGGACTGTTTAGGCAGCAAACTGTCATATTTCTTTTTGGAAGCTGCTCCCCTATGCTTCCTAGTCACTCAAATAATGACTTTGTCCTTTCTTATGTCTTTGATGGGGTTGAAAGCATAATAGCTATAAAATTTCAATTAAACTTGAATTATTTAGGATTTTAAAGGTAATATAGGATATGAGAGAAAATATTTAGTTTCAGAACTTTAGACAAACCAAGATAGATGATTTTTTTTCCTTCTTCAAGATTGGCTGATACAAATAGGCTAAACATTATATGTGTACCTTTTTGTATATGGTTTTCTTGATTGTTTTATATTTGTTCTTATTTTGTTTTTACTATATGAGTTTAAAATTTAGCCTTTTTATTAGACAAAAGGAGGGAATTGATGGGGTGATGTTAAGCATTCTAAATGTTAATTGGTCCTGCTTGCTGTCTGTTACTTACATTGTCTCTGATTGGTTAAATAAATGCTGAGTCCTGGAGATTGGGCAAAAATGGAGTTAGGCAGGACTAAGGTGCACGGGCTTCAGAGACAGACAACATCTTGGGAAGAAACCAGGAGCAGGAAGGAGGAGGAACACACGTGATGGGGTAGATTAAAGAAGATCATTCCACGTGGCCTGGAACATTGGCATAGCGTGGAGAATAGCAGTCCAAAGGGACGTATGTATATATGCGGTCATATTTGGGTAATAGAATTAAGAGGTATCTTAGATGGGCTAGGATTGCACAATTCAGGCCAAGGCTTGTTAAAATCCATCTGGTGTCTGTGTGTATTCATTTACAATGGCGGGCTAAGGAATAACACCACCGACCAATTAATGATATAAATACTAGCAAATAATTTAATCAGACATATTTCTACAGGGATTATAGGACTCTTTAAATTGTTTACCTGATCTTGATTTAACTTTTCTAAGTGAAATATATCAAGAAAATTATATATTTCATTTATATTTTCCAATTTTTTGGAATACAAGATTTTTCTAGTAAGACCTAATGATACTTTGGATGTCCTCAGTGTCTGTTGTTATGCACCCTGTCTTCATCACTGATTTTGTTAATTTGCATGGTATCTCTCGACCTTTTGTTAGTTTGGCTAAGGGTTGTCTATCATGTTGATTTTCTCAAAGAATCAGCTCCTGGTTTCATTGATTTTTTTTTTTTTGTGTTATTCTCTTTGTTTCTATGTTATTGATTTCAGCCCTGTGTTTTATTATTTCCTGCTATCTACTCCTCTTGAGTGTTTGTTTGTTTTTTTGTAGAGATTTTAGGGGTGTGCTTTTAAATTGCTAGTATTAGAACTCTCTACTTTCTTTATGAACATACTTAGTGCTATGAACATTTCTCTTAGTACTACTTTCATTGTATCTCATACGTTTGTATATGT
Source organism: Lophiomys imhausi (assembly GCA_907164525.1). Taxonomy (NCBI): domain Eukaryota; kingdom Metazoa; phylum Chordata; class Mammalia; order Rodentia; family Muridae; genus Lophiomys; species Lophiomys imhausi. The sequence continues at coordinate 1,517,059 of CAJQZJ010034382.1, forward strand.
TGTCTTTATTTTTATGGAATTCTAAAAAGTATTTAATTTCTTTATTTTTGCCCTTACTCAGAGTTCATTGAGTAGAGTAGTTCAGTTTCCATGAATTTGTAGACTTTCTGATATTTCTATTCTTGCTGAATTCCACGTTTAATCCGTGGTGAACTGATAAGATACAAGGGATTATTTCATTTTTATTTATTTATTTTTTAAAAATCTATGGATACTTGCTTTATGTCAGAGTATATGGTCAATTTTGGTGGAATGTTCCATGAGATGCTAAGAGTAATGTAGTCTTTTGTTTTTGTGTTTGGGTGAAATGCTCTGTAGATATCTGTTAGGTCCATTTGACTCGCGACATCTGTAAATTTCATATTTCTCTGTTAAATTTCTGTCACATTGATCTGTTCTTTGGAAAGAGCAGCGTGTTGGAAGTCTCCTGGTATTAATGTGTGGGCTTCAATGTGGGATTTGAGCTTTAGTAATGTTTCTTTTAAAAATGAAGGAGCCCTTGTATTTGGGGCTTAGTGCTCAGAATTGAGACGTCTTCTTGGTGGGTTTTTTCCTTTGATGAGTATGAAGTGTCCTTCCTTGTATCTTTTGATTAATTTTGGTTGAAAATCTAGTTTATAAGATACAAGTATGGCTATTCTAATTTGTTTCTTGGGCCCATTAGCTTGGTATATCTTTTTCCAGCCCTTTACTCTAAGACAATGTCTACCTTTGATGGTGATGTCTTTCTTGAAAGGAGAAGAATGATGGATAATCTTTTCCCTTCCATTCTGTTAGCCTGTGTCTTTTTATTGGGAAATTGAGTCCATTGATGTTGAGAGATGTTACTGACCAGTGTTTATTAATTCCTGTTTGTGTGTGTGTGTGTGTGTGTGTGTGTTTTGTTTTGTTGGTTGTGGTAGATTGTGTGGTGTGTGTATGTGCTTCACTGTTTTTCTTTTGTGATGTGGAGCTTTTATTTCTTGTGCTTTCCTTGGTATAGTTAGCTTCCTTCATTTGCAGTTTTCCTTTTAGTACCTTTTGTAAGGTTGAATTTATGAAAAATATTATTTAAATTTAATTTTATAGTGGAATATCTTGTTTTCTCCATCTATGGTGATTAACAGTTTTGCCTGGGTATAGTAGTCCAAGGCTAACATTTGTGGTCTCCTAGGATCTGCAAGATATCTGGTCAGGCACTTCTGGATTTTAAAATCTCTGTTGAGAAGTTGGGTGAAATTCTGATAGTTTTCTATGGTACTTGGCCTTTTTCTTTAACAGCTTTTAATATTCTTTTTTCTGTACATTTGGTGTCTTGCTTATCATGTGGCAGATGGATTTTCTTTTTTGATCATGTCCATTTGTTGTTCTGTTTGCCTCTTTTATGTTTATAGGCATCTCTTTAGCTTGGGGACATTTTCTTCAATGATTTTGTTGAAAATATTTTCTGATGATTAAGGATACTGAGCATTTCTTCAAGTGTCTCTCAGCCATTTGGGATTCCTCCTTTGTGAACTCTGTTTCACTCTGTTCCCCATTTTTTGATTGGATTATTTGGTTTCTTGGCATTTAATTTCTTGAGTTATTTGTAAATTATGTATATTGGCCCTCTGTCAGATATGGGGTTGGTAAAGATCTTTTCCTAATCTGTAGGTTGCCATTTTGCTCAAATTACAGTGACTTTTGCCTTACAGAAGCTTTTCAGTTTCATGAGGTCCCATTTATTGATTGTTGGTCTTAGAACCTGAGCTGTTGGTGTTCCGTTCAGGAAGTTGTCGCCTGTGCCAATGAGTTGGAGGCTTTTCTTCACTTTCTCTTCTGTTAGATTTAGTACGCTTGGCTTTATGTTAAGGTCTTTGATCCACTTGGACTTAAGTTTGGTGCAAGGTGATAAGTATGGGTCTAATTTCATTGTTTTAAATGTCGACATCCAGTTAGACCAGCACAATTTGTTGAAGATGCTGTCCTTTTCCCATTTTGGCTTCTTTGTCAAAAAATTAACTGACCATAGGTGTGTGGGTTCATTTCTGGGTCTTCAATTCGATTCCATTGATCAACTGGTTTGTTTCTATACCAGTACCATGCTGGGTTTTGTTTTGTTTTGTTTTTGTTTTTGTTTTTTACTATTGCTATGTAGTATAGCTTTAAATCTGCGATGGTGATAGCTCCTGATGTTTTTTTATTGTACAAGATAGATTTAGCTATTCTGGGTTTTTTGTTATTCCAAATGAAGTTGAGAATTGTTTCTTCAATGTCTGTAAAGAATTGCATTGATATTTTGATTGGAATTGCATTGAATCTGTATACAGTTTTTGGTAGGATGGCCATTTTTTTAATGTTGATCCTACCTGTTCCTGAGCATGGGAGATCTTTCCATTTTCTGATGTCCTCTTCAATTTCTTTTTTCAAGGACTTGAATTTCTGGTCATACAGGTCTTTCCCTTGCTGGTTTAGAGTTACCCCCAGGTATTTTATAGTGTTTGGTGCTATTGTGAAGGGTGTTGTTTCCCTAATTTCTTTTTCAGCCCATTTATATTTTGTATAAAGAAGGGCTTCTGATGTTTTTGAGTTAACATCGTTAATCATCAGAGAAATGTAACTCAAAGACAACTCTGAGATTCCATCTCACACCTGTCAGAATGGCTAAGATCAAAAACTCAAATGACTGCACATGCTGGCGAGGTTGTGGAAAAGGGGAACACTCCTCCATTGCTGGTGGGAGTGCCAGCTGGTACAACCACTATGGAAATCAGTCTGGCGATATCTTAGAAAACATGGAATAGCTCTACTTCAAGACCCAGCCATACCACTTCTGGGTATACATCCAAATGATTCCTCACCAAACCACAAGGATGTTTCCTCATCTATGTTCATAGCAGCCTTATTTGTAATAGCTAGAAACTGGAAACAATCCAGATGTCCCTCAACCAATGAATGGATAAAAAAAAAAAAACCTGTGGTACATGTACACAATGGAATACTACGCAGCCACCAGAAACAAGGATATCATTCAATTTGTAGCCAAATGGATAGAACTAGAAAAGCTCATTTTGAGTGAGCTAACCTAGACTCAGAAAGATGCACATGACATCTATTCACTTATATTCAGATTTTAGCCATATAGTACAGTATAGTACTCTTTTAGCCATATAGTACAACTATACTACAACCAATGCACCAAAAGGAACTAACTTTGTTAGCTGTTAATGAGACACTTTGCCCTAGTGGTGCTGCCATGTAGGCCCTCAGTATATGAGGAAGCTCTTTGCCCTCATATGACTGCTGAACTGGGGTGGGGGACTGATATGTAGGGACACTCCACTCTGGAGGAGTAGGATAGAAGGGAGAGGGCGTAGAGGGTGGGAGGGTAGGACTGGGAAGGGTGGAAAGAGGGCACTGTGATAGAGACATAACTTGAAGTAATAAACATTAAAAGAAAGAAAATATTTTCTGGGCCTTGGAGTTGGGAATCTTCTCCATCTATTCCAAGTTTGGTCTTTTCATAGTGTCCCAGATTTCTTGAATGTTTTCTGTTAGAAAACATTTTATATTTACCATTTTCTTTGGTCAGTGTATTGATTTCTTCAATCTTCTACACCTGAGATTCTCCCTTCCACCTCTTCTATTCTCATGGTGATGCTCATGTCCACAGTTCCTGTTCTCTTCCCTAAGTTTTCTAACTCCAGTATTTCCTCAGTTTGTGTTTTCTTATTTCCATTTTTAGTTGTTAGACAGTTTTATTTATTTAAATCACTTATTATTTTCTCCTCTCTTTCATTGTGTGATTTTCTTCTCTTTACATCTTCTTTCCTGTGTTTCTTTAAGAGATTTATTGATATCCTCTCTAACAGCCTCTTTCATCTTTATAAGGTTCAATTTAAGGTCTTCCTCTTTTTCTTCAGCTGTGTCAGGTTGTCTAGGTCTTGCTGTAGTCAAAAAGCTGGGTTCTAGTGATGGAACATTGCCCTGGCTCTTGTTGTTTGTGTTTTTACACTGGCCTTTACCATCTGGTTGCCCCTTGTGTTGGTTGGATGTTCCTGATGCTGACTGGACTTCTCAGGGAGTCTGGGAGGGCCTTGAGCCTGGCTGTTCCCTATCAGGCTGTGTATCATATGGGCCTCATAGGCTCTTGTAGCTGTGTCCTGGGCAGGTTGGAGAAAGACTGGATGGAGACTAAACTCTCTGGCCTGGGTGCCAGCAGACTTGGATGCTTCTGGAGCTGGCAGGACTCCTCAAGCAGGAAGGTTATGGAGCTGGAGGTTGAAGGTGGAGGCAGCATGCCTCTCACCTCTGCTTGCTGTATCCTGGAGGGGCTGGAGAAAGGATGAGTGGGGTCTAACCTCTCAATGGGGACCCACCAGTCTAGATATTCTTTTTCCTGTCAGGCCTCCTCAGCAGGAAGGTTATGCAGCTGGGCGTGGAGGTGGTGGTAGCATGCAGCTCACCTCTGCTTTCTGTGTCCTAGAGGGGCTGGACAAAAGTTGGGCAGGTTCTAACCTTACTGTTCCTCTGTTCAGGCAGGCCTGGAATCTCTGGGACTGGCAAGCCACCTCAGACATTAAGGCTGTGGAGCAAGGGTGTTGGGGTGGTGGTAGCATGCAGCTCTTTCTTTGTAGGTTTATTAGTTTTCTTCCTTGTAATGAGGGAACACCTGACAAAGGCAACTCAAGCAATGAGATTGCTTTAGCTCACACTTTAAGGCAATACAGGCTATTCCATGTGTATCACCAGGTTGAAGACATGAAGTATCTCTCCCTCAACACCTGGCTTCTTTGCTCATTCCCTTTCTACTCATATTGACTTCTCGGTCCAAATTGTACATTCTTATTTAGGATTAGTCTTTGTTCCTTAATTAATCCTCTGAAGAAATACCTTCCAGACATACCTGGAGCTGTGGCTTCTAGGTGACTACAAAGCCATTCAGCTTTTAATGAATCTTATAGTGTTGAATACATTGAACGTTATCTTATTATACTTTATATATTATGTTTTAAGATTTGTGCCTGAATAGTATTAGAACTATCACTATTCTTTGAAAAAAAGATAGATTATATATTTATAGCAATTGTGTTTTTATCTGAATTTTTACTACAAAAATTTCCTAGCTCACTGTTCTTTATGCAAAATGATTGGTAACTATACCAAATGACAGCATTTTGTCCTTTGTTGTTACAGATTTCTCTTATGCAGTTTCTCCTTGAGAACTACTGGATAATATTTGGAGAAGAAACTGATACATTTTTAGTGAAGTCACAGTGATCATTCACAACAGTGAGGAGACCTCAGATACCTTCAATGACACAGTGTTCAGTGTCCCTCTGCTCCTCCTCATAGGGTGGGCTCTCAGGTGAGACATGGCTTTCTACATTCTGAGAATGAAAAGCAGGGGAAGAGGACATTCACACATTCAGATGGTGGCTAATCCTATCAGAGCAGCATCAGGATACTCTGTGTTATTACGAGATTTGGGAACCTTTTCAAGGAAAACTGTACATGTGTACATGGAAGCTCATACATGGGATAATCAACATACCCAGTTGGATCCAATGTGTTATGACCAGTGTATACATATTGCATTTCTCTTCACTTTTCCCAGTGTCCATGAGACCACACAGGATGCTAGTGTCCTTTGAAATAATTTGAAGAATTACGATATGTGAGAAACATTGTCGATTTAAACTCAAAGAAACATTCTAGATATCAGAGCTCTGTGGTTTTCCTTATGATCTATCTTATCTGTCAAAATATTCTGTCAGCGTTATATACTATATCAAAAAGACAAAAATATAAGAAATAGATTGTATTGTGTTTATTCAATATTGTATAGAGGCCACAAAGATTCCCCCAAATCAGCAGATAGCATCACGCAAACTTTTAAAGGTGGCTAGCAGCTTTTCACTGTCCAGAGTGGAGATGAGAGTCAGATGCTGAGGACAGGGCCCTTGGATCCATTTATGTTCCTGGCATTTCTTGGTTTGATATGTGACTAGTTTCTATGGGAAACATTTAGAATCACTTTCTTACCTGAAGGGTTTAGAAAGTTTACAAAATATGCAAGATTTACAAAGGGATTTTACATCAGGGAAGCCTTTTCTTGCAGCTTGAGTCAGCAAGAATAGCCAACGGAGACTGGTGAGGAGATGGTGCCATCATGGAAAGCTCCCATGAGGACAGCATGCTGCGGAAGGAAAGATTTTGTCACAGTGGACAGCTCCATTAACAGCAGCCAATGATGGCAGGATGCTGAGATGTCTTGTTGCTCTGACAGGAGCTGCCATTTTGGCTGCTCCTGTGGCAGTGCAGGGTGGGGTGGGAAGGAGATGGTTCCAACAGCTCTTGCTGTGCAAGGGGGTATGGCAGTGAGCCTCTTGGACTGCAGTTGTACTTTTAAGAGACAGGGACGGGGACCCAAGATGGCGGCGGCCTGCGCGGACGTATTTTGATTTCGGGGTCAACAGTCACAAGGCGGCAAGTGTTGCAGGATGCTGTACAAAGGGCACGACCCCTTCTAAATCTCACCCAGCTACACAGGGACCACAGAAGATCCCTGGGCAGGATGCTTTTTCCCACTCTCGGACACGCTAGGAAGCCCCGGTCCCGGGAATCGGGATCACCCATCCCCCCAACAGGAGAGAGACTCCCAGTAAATTCCAACCTAATACCCAGCCGGCAGATTCAGAACCCGCGCAGAGATAATCCCCACCCTGCTGGGCACTCCCAGGTCTCACACAGACGATCCAATTATCTGGCGAAAAGTTGGGACCCTTGGAAGTGAATGTAGCTCCACTGCAAAGCACCTTCAGACAGCAGATCGCAGTCTGTGACGTCACTGGCCAGTTTCCAAGCTGAGGGAGCGGCAAGGCTATTGGAGCTGAACTGCAGATTTACCGGCTACAGGAACCAACCCCGGGCAAACTGCGAGATATTTGAAACTGTCCTATATCAGACTTTTGTACTAGTAAGGGCCCTTCCGGCAGGGGACCAGAGCTTACTTATACACAGCTCCGCCACCTGGATTAGTTAGGTCTCCACCTGGGAGGCGGGGCTGAATGACTCACCTTATGGGATAGAGTAAGGCAACTTGAATCCTACACCAAAGCGCACTCTTTGGACCCAAGTCCAGAAGACAGCAAAAAAATTCCACATGGCCAGAGGCCCCAGACAAAAATAAAACCAGAGCAAAATGTCTCCAACAAAAGAAAGCAACGCTATTCCGTCCAGCCCGAACCACCTCACCACAACTGAAACACATGAAAACTATGACAACTCTACATTATGGAAAGTGATAGAGTCCCTTCAAGAAGAACTTAAAACTATGAAGGAATTCAAAGAAGCCACAATTTTACAAGTCAAAACAAGGAATAACACCATTAAAGAGCTCCAAGCCAAGGTGACCCAGCTTGAACAGGAAAAGGATAAAGCAATGAAATATCTCCAGGCAAAAACAAGCAAACTGGAGAAGGAAATGTGCAAAACGAAAAATACCATTCAAGACATGAAAATAGAAATGGAAACAATAAAGAAAACACAGTCAGAGTTAAAAGAGGAAATGGAGAATCAAGAGAAGAGAATAGGAACTACGGATGTGAGTATGAAAAATAGGATGCAAGAGATGGGAGACAGGATCTCAGGCATGGAAGATTCGATGGAAGAAATCAGTACAACATCCAAAGAAAATGAGAAGGCTAAAAAATCTCTCACCCACAACATCCAAGAAATCAAGGACTCAATGAAAAGACAGAACCTAAGAATTATAGGCATAGAGGAAAGAGAAGACTCCCGACTCCATGGTCCAGGAAATATCTTCAACAAAATCATAGAAGAAAACTTCCAAAACCTAAAGAAAGAGATGCCAGTAAAAATCCAAGAGGCTTACAGAACACCAAACAGATTAGATCAGAAAAGAAACTCCTCTCGCCACATAATAATAGAAACTCCAAAAGTAGAGAACAAAGAAAGGATATTAAAAGCTATAAGAGAAAAAGGCCAAGTCACATACAATGGCAGACCCATCAGAATCACACCTGACTTCTCAGAAACTTTAAAAGCTAGAAGGGCCTGGACGGATGTCCTACAAGCCCTGAGAGAACATAGGTGCCCAGCCAGACTACTATACCCAGTAAAACTCTCTATCAACATAGAAGGAGAAAACAAGATATTCCATGACAAAATCAAATTCAAACAATATCTCCTCACAAACCCAGCCCTACAGAAGATCCTAGAAGGAAAATTCCAACAGGGAGAAGATAACTACACCCAAGAAAACAGAGGAAATAGAAACCTCCACAGCAACTAAACAAAAAGAAACACAAGACAGCCAGCTATACCAAAATAATGGGAAATAACAACCCCTGGTCACTAATATCCATCAACATCAATGGACTCAACTCACCAATACCAATAAAAAGACACAGACTTACAGACTGGATCTGTAAACAAGACCCATCTTTTTGCTGTATACAAGAAACACACCTCACTATTGAAGATAAACACTATCTCAGAGTAAAGGGCTGGGAAAAGGTTTTCCAAGTAAATGGACCCAGGAAACAAGCTGGAGTAGCCACCCTAATATCAAACAAAATAGACTTCCAATTGAAGTTAATAAAAAAAGACAGAGAAGGGCATTACATACTCATTAAAGGAAATATCCACCAAGAGGTCATCTCAATATTGAACATCTATGCCCCAAATACAAAGGCACCTACATTTATAAAAGAAACACTTCTAAAACTTAAATCACACATTGATCCAAACACTTTAATAGTGGGAGACTTCAACACCCCACTCACAACTATGGACAGATCAAGACAGAAGCCAAACAGAGAAATAATGAGTCTAAAAGAGATCATGAACCAAATGGACCTAACAGATATCTACAGAACGTTTCACCCAAACACAAAAGAATACACCTTCTTCTCAGCACCTCACGGAACCTTCTCCAAAATCGACCATATAGTTGGACACAAAGATAGCCTCAACAGATACAAGAAAATTGAAATAACCCCTTGTATCTTATCAGACCACCATGGAATAAAGCTGGACTTCAATAGCAAAAGAATCAACAGAAAGTATACACTCACATGGAAATTGAACAACTCTTTACTAGAGGACCACTGGGTCAGGGAAGAAATAAAGAAGGAAGTCAAAGACTTCTTTAAATTCAACGAAAGTGAAGATACAACATACCCAAACCTATGGGACACAATGAAAGCTGTGCTGCGAGGAAAGTTCATAGCACTAAGTGCCTTCAAAAAGAAAATTGTGATAGCTCATATTAGCGATTAACAGCTAAACTGGGTGAATTGGAAAAAAAAAAAAAGAAGCAAACACTCCCAAGAGGAGCAGAAGTCAGGAGATCATCAAACTTAGGGTTGAAATCAACAACTTAGAAACAAAAAGAACTATACAAAAAATCAATGAAACCAAGAGTTGGTTCTTCGAGAAAATCAACAAAATAGACAGACCCTTAGCCAAATTAACTAAAAGACAGAGGGAGAAAAACCCAAATCAACAAAATCAGAAATGAAAAGGGAGAAATAACAACAGACATTGAGGAAATCCAGAGAATATTTGGATCCTACTTTAAAAATCTATACTCCACACCAAATTTGAAAGCTTAAGTGAAATGGACAATTTTCTTGATAGATTCCACCTACTGAAACTAAATCAAGATCAGATAAACAGATTAAACAGCCCTATAACCCCTAAGGAAATAGAAACAGTCATTAAAAATCTCCCAACCGCCGGGTGGTGGTGGCGCACGCCTTTAATCCCAGCACTTGGGAGGCAGAGGCAGGTGGATCTTTGTGAGTTCAAGGCCAGCCTGGTCTACAAAGCGAGTCCAGGACAGCCAGAGATATTCAGAGAAACCCTGTCTCGAAAAACCAAAAAAAAAAAAAAAATCTCCCAACCAAAAAAAGCCCAGGGCCAGATGGCTTTAGCATGGAATTCTACTGGACCTTCAAAGAGGAGCTAACACCAATACTTTTCAAACTCTTTCACAAAATAGAATCTGAAAGAACATTGCCAAACTCATTCTACAAGGCCACAATCACCCTGATTCCTAAACCACACAAAGACCCAACAAAGTAAGAGAACTTCAGACCAATCTCCCTGATGAACATAGATGCAAAAATACTTAATAAAATACTAGCAAACCGAATTCAAGAACACATCAAAAGTATCATACACCATGATCAAGTAGGCTTCATCCCAGGGATGCAGGGATGGTTCAACATATGAAAGTCTATCAACATTATTCACCATATAAACAAGATGAAAGAAAAAAAAACACATGATAATCTCACTAGATGCAGAAAAAGCATTTGACAAAATCCAACACCCCTTCATGCTAAAAGTTCTGGAGAGAAGAGGCATACAAGGGCTGTACCTAGAAATAATAAAGGCAATATACAGCAGGACAGTGGCCAACATCAAAATCAATGGAGAGAAGCTTGAAGCATTTCCTCTAAACTCAGGGACAAGACAAGGATGTCCACTTTCACCGTATCTCTTCAATATAGTACTTGAAGTTCTTGCTAGAGCAATAAGACAACTAAAGGAGATCAAGGGGATAAACATAGGAAACGAAGAAGTCAAATTATCCCTATTTGCAGATGATATGATAGTATACATAAGCGACCCAAAAAATTCCACCAGAGAACTCTTAAAGCTGGTAACCACCTTCAGCAAAGTGGCTGCATACAAAATTAATTCAAAAAAATCAGAAGCCCTTCTTTATACAACAAACAAATGGGCTGAGAAAGAAATAAGGGAAACAACCCCTTCACAATAGCCACAAACAACATAAAATACCTGGGGGTAACTCTAACCAAGCAAGTAAAGGACCTGTACAACAAGAACTTCAAGCCCTTGAAGAAAGAAATGGAAGAGGCCTTTAGAAGATGGAAATATCTCCCATGCTCATGGATAGGTAGGATCAACATAATAAAAATGGCCATCCTACCAAAAGCAATATATAGATTCAATGCAATTCCTATCAAAATACCAACACAATTTTTTATAGACTTGGAAAGAGCTAGTCTCAATTTCATATGGAATAACAAAAAGCCCAGAATAGCTAAAGCAATCCTGTACAATAAAAAAACATCTGGAGGTATTACCATCCCAGATTTCAAGCTGTACTACAGAGCAATAGTTGTAAAAAACAGCATGGTATTGGTATAGAAACAGACCAGTAGATCAATGGAATCGAATTGAAGATCCAGAAAGAGACCCACACACTTATGGCCACCTAATTTTTGACAAAGAAGCCAAAACCGCACAATGGAAGAAGGACAGCATCTTCAACAAATGGTGCTGGTCCAACTGGATGTCTATTTGTAAAAGAATGAAGTTAGACCCATACTTATCACCTTGTACAAAACTTAAGTCCAAGTGGATCAAAGACCTTAACATAAGGCCAGTCACATTAAATCTACTAGAAGAAAAAGTGGGAGAAACCCTCGAAATGATTGGCACAGGCGACAACTTTCTGAACAGAACACCAACTGCTCAGGACTTGAGAGCAACAATCAATAAATGGGACCTCATGAAACTGAAAAGCTTCTGTAAGGCAAAAGACACTGTCTTTCGAACAAAATGGCAGCCTACAATCTGGGAGAAAATCTTCACCAACCCCACATCTGACAGAGGGCTATTATCCAAAATCTACAAAGAACTCAAGAAATTAAATGCCAAGAAACCAAATAATCCAATCAAAAAATGGGAGACGGAGCTAAATAGAGAATTCACAAAGGAGGAATCCCTAATGGCTGAGAGACACTTGAAGAAATGCTCAACATACTTAATCATCAGAGAAATGCAACTCAAGATGACTCTGAGATTCCATCTCACACCTGTCAGAATGGCTAAGATCAAAAACTCAAATGACAGCACATGCTGGCGAGGGTGTGGAGAAAGGGGTACCCTACTCCATTGCTGGTGGGAATGCAGGCTTGTGCAACCACTATGGAGGTCAGTGTGGTGATATCTTAGAAAACTTGGAATAGCTCTACCTCAGGACCCAGCCATACCACTTCTGGGTATACACCCAAATGCCTCTTCATGGAATCATAAGGAAGTTTCCTCATCTATGTTTATAGCAGCCTTATTTGTAATAGTTAGAAACTGGAAACAACCCAGATGTCCCTCAACCAAAGAATGGGTTAAAAAACTGTGGTACATCTACACAATGGAATATTATTCAGCTATCAGGAACAATGAAATTATGCAATTTGCAGCCAAATGGATGGAACTAGAAAAGCTCATCCTGAGTGAGCTAACCCAGACTCAGAAGGACGCATATGGCATCTATTCACTTATAGTAGGATTTTAGCTATATAGTAGAAGGTATCGATACTACAACTAACACACCAAAGGGAACTTGGACATAGACTTATTTTTAATTTTTAATTTTTATTTATTTTTTATATATTAGTTATTTTTTCTATTTTTTAGTCTTTTTCATCTATTGTCTGCTTATTGGTTTGTTTGTTTAGTAATTCTCTCTCCCAGGCAACGAGACACTTTTCACTGATGGTACTGCTTCGTAGACCCCCAATGAATGAGGAGGCTGTTGGCCCTCATACAACCTCTCAACTAAGATGAGGGACTGTTATATAAGGACACCCCACCCCAGAGAAATGGGATGGAAGGGTTAGGAGGTAAAGAAAAAAATGAAATGGGATGTTTCGGCCTTTTACTACTAATTGTCATAAATTGTTTAGGATAATTAAGAAATGCAAACTAATGGTTATGCAAGCCGGTCATTCTGTTAGGTACTATGACAGCCTATTATAGTTACTTTCTAAGGTAAACAGAAATAAACCTGCTACGAGACAAGCAACATCTGCTTACCATAATATAAGAGATAGGGCCTCTTCAAAAACCTCAAGAGATCTGCAGAATATGGCATTCAAAGATGTTTTCGTAACGTTAGATTTTTTTATATCAAGACATATCAACTCCTGACAGCACCCCCATTCTCCTCCAAGTAGAAGATGAACATCGAAGAATCTCCAGTGGGAGATGATTGAATTAGTCACAAGCCTATCTCTTGGTAGGAAAAGCCCCTTGCTCCAACTGTAGACAAAATGCTGTCCACAAAGGACAAAACCTGGAAGCAGGTAAGTCGACAGCCTAGCTCTGCCAAGACAGGGTAGGTAAGTCCTTCATAACCCCTGCTCTACAATCAATGTCTGTCAGAGAAACGGGGCCAAATGACTGAAGATTGATGCTGTAATGTATGGAGAGAAAATGGGAACTGTCCAGGCATCCACTGGTATGTCATTTCTTAGTTTGGGAAGCTGCAGGCCCTGTATTTCCTATAAAATCAGATATATTTATCCCTCTCATGTCTCTGAGGTGGTTGAAGAACAGATAGCTAGAGTCTCATAATTAAATTTTAAGTTGTTTAGGAGTCAAGAGAGTGTTATAGATCTAAAAAGATACTTTTAAAATTGTGTTGCAAGTTAGTATGAATGTTGAATCATATATAGAACTTTAAACTCATGGAGATGGTTAGATAGTGGAATGTTAAGTCAGGTACCAAATACATATGGACTGGACACTGGGAAATATACGTTAAGCCATATAACCCTCATAACTGTGGCCTAATTACCTCTGTTGTTTTGTATTGTATTTATTATAAGAGAAAGAGCCATTTGTTGGACTGAAAGGGAAAACTGTAGGGGGAGATAAGATACACCTTAAACTTAAAAGAAAAAAAAAGGGAAGAGGATGGGGGGTTGAGGGTGGGAGGGTGGGACTGGAGGGGGAATAGGGAGGGGACTGCGATTGAGATGTAACTTGAAGAAATAAAAAAGAAAGGAAAAAAAAGAAAAAGAAAAAAAAGAGACAGGGACTATGATGCAGCAACATGGAAATGGGAGTACTGCTCTTCCAAGGTATTAAGCTTGTCTTTACCTAGAACCTGTTCAAGCCTTGCATGAAGATGTTTTTTAAAGCAAGACTACATAATATGAGACTGTTATGTGGGGACACTCCACTCCAGAGGAGTGGGATGGAAGGGATAAGGGGGTAGAGGGTGGGAAGAGGACACTGTGATGGAGATGTAACCTGAAGTAATAATATTAAAAAAAAGACTACCTCTATATACTTCAGACTCATTTTTAAAGGCTGCAATGTGTCACCCTTACTGTGAGACAACTCAAGGGGATTTTACCCCTTATATTTTAATATTTTTATTTGTTATTTATTCAACTTTCTGGAGCTCCTATTTTGTCTAGCATCATGGTAGAGAATAAAATCAAGAATCTACAGTAGCAATCATGCATGATGGCACATATCAGTAAACCAAACATTTTTGGGTGTTATCCTACAAGAGCTATTACTAAGGGGGAATAGACAAATAGCAGCCTAGGAGAATATGTTGGAGAATAAAATCATGTTTTGATACATTTTTTTCATAATTCCAAGGTAGCTTATATATTTAAAAATCCTATAACATGTTCACAGAATTTCTCTACACAATCCAATTATGAAAGAACAATTGGCCAGTGTAAAGGCTGATGGACCTTGGAGAGAGGAAGTCAAGCCTGGATGAAAGAGAGAATTACTTCCCAGAGTTGTGATCCCAAAAGGGTTGCTTTCGACTCTAGATGAAGTGTTGGAGGCCCTATGGTTATCAGCTGTGGTTGGTTATTACACTTTCTGTATTCAAACTATGCTGTGTTGCTTTGAGGTTTTATTCATTCTGAACCATTCTCACCTAAAAAAATGGGAGTAATAGAGATTACCTGATGTTGTTAATGATTAAGCTGGACAAAGGCCATTAAATTCTTAAATATTTCTAAGAAATACTTAAATTTCTTAAAATAAAATTTAAAATTTCTTATAAAATGAAAGGTACCTATTCATCAATTCAAAGCAGAATGCATGAGCTGGGCTTCAAAAGTAACTGTTTCTTAATACTGTGTTGCTTTAGATTTAAGGAAGGAAGAAACATGAGTACTTTATTGAAATAAGGCCAAATTATTGAAATGAATTTGTCCTCTCTCTACATGTGAATGAATATTGAAAACAATATGTTTTAAATACAGTATAGTCCATACTCAATGCTGATATGGAGAAGGAACTGTCAAGAGTCTCCCAGAGTTGGGCTGCCCTCAGCACTGGCTTTCTTGATTTCCATCTGCCTGCTTGCTGTCTTGTGCATGGGGTCATATAGGTGGATGGTTCCTACTTTGCTCTGAGAAAAACAAAAACAAAAAACAAAACAACAAAACACCTGGGTCTTTTCATGTACACAGATCCCTCACATAAAAAGCAAACTAACAGAGATCTTGTTTAATTCTTTTTTAGGTACAAGACAATCTTTAAGGTAACATATGTCATCCCTGTGACTTCCCTATGGATTGGGGACTGTATGGTCCCCATAAAGAAAATCCATTCTCCTAGGCTGGCCCATGGAGAAAGTCATAGCCTTGTGGTAAGACCTGGAACTTGATCCTTTGTCCCCACTGGCTGGCTGTGGAAGGACACAATTGACTTCATTTTATATCATACATGTAGAAAATATAAATGAGGGGAAAAACCAAGATGGTGGCAACTGGCATGGACACATTTTGAGCATAGGGAAAAGAGCTAGAACACCACAGAGATATAAACATGCTGAGAAACAATCTGAGAGGCATGAACCCACTGGGACTCACCTGGAGTACCCAAGGACTAATAAAAGTCCCTGGACGAGACTCTCAGACACTCAGGAAAACAGACCCGCCAGCCACTGAAGCTGCAGGAGCCCCAGAAGCAGAAGAGTTTCACAACGAGAGAAGCCTGGGGGAATGAGCCACACAAGTACCCAGAAAGCAGCGCCAAACCCCAGACAGGGGTACTCACCAGCTTCCTGAGCATCCAGTTTTCACACAGGTGTTCCAACACCAAAAAGAGGACCAGCAGAGCCACGGGAATTGGTATATTCTCAGCGGAACCATTATGGCAGTGATCTACAGCACATTCTGAACTATGGGAGAACTGCAGGACCACCTCGGTATATCTCCAGAGGAGTGGTGGCCTGGGAGGCACAAGCACATTTGGGGCCATCCAGAAAGGCTTTGGACATACAGGTCTCTTTACTGGATATACAATCACTGGGAAGAACATTGCGGCCAGAAAGAGGCAGCAGGCGGCACTTCCCACCACAGTCCTGTGGCCCCCAGGTCTGATCAATTCAGAGTCTGGTGGGCAGCTCTGACCCCCAGATAGGGGTACCTCTCATTTTCCTGAGCACTCAGCTTCCACACAGTCACTATAGCACCCAAAAGAGGACCAGCATAGCCACAGGAATGGTAAGATCAGAGCAGGCTGAAAGGCGAGTGGTCAAGTTAAAAGGCAGCAGAGCTCTACTGAGTCCAAGCCCTCTGGACAGGTTGTTCATAGAGGATCTCCCTGCCAGTGCACCTCTCTCCTCCTTGGCAGAATACCTGAATCCTTGAGAGAATTTAAAGAAATCATACTTCTTCAATTGAAAGCAATAGAGAATTCTATTAGAGACCTCCAAGCTAACTCAGACAAACAAGAGTGGGAAAGAGACAAGACTATGAAAGATTTGCAGGCAAGGACATCCAAGTTGGAACAGGAAATGTATAAAACAGTTCAAGACCTGAAATTGGAAATGGGAGCAACAAAGAAAATACTAACAGAGACAATCCTGGAGGTAGAAAACCAAGGAAAGAGAACAGGAACTACAGACATGAGTGTCACAAATATGGTACAAGAGATGGAAGACAAAATCTCAGGCACGAAAGATTCGATTGAAGAAATCACTACAACCACCAAAGAAAATGAGGAATGTAAAGTTCTCATCCATAACATCCAAGAAATCAAGGACTCATTGAAAAAGACAGAACCTAAGAATTATAGGCATAGATGAAAGTGAAGACTCCCAACTCCAAGGCCCAGGAAACAGTTTCAACAAAATCATAGAAGAAAATTTCCCAAACCTAAGGAAAGAGATGCTGATGAAATTCCAAGAGGCATACAGAACACCAAATAGATTAGACCAGAAAAGATATTCCTCTCACCACATAATAATTGAAACACCAAATGTATACAGAACAAAGAAAGAATATTAAAAGTTGTAAGAGAAAAAAATTCAAGTAACATATAATATGGCAGACCAATCAGAATTACACCTGACTTCTCCTCATAAGCTTTAAAAGCCAGAAGGGCCCGGGCAGATGTTCTACAAGCCCTAAGAGAACATAGGTGCCATCCCAGATTACTATACCCAGCAAAACTATCAATATAGATGGAGAAAACAAGATATTCCGTGAAAAAAAAATTTTTTAACAGTACCTATTCACAAATTCAGCTCTACAGAAGATGCTAGAAGGAAAATTCCAACCCAGAAAAAAATATCATAGGAAACAAAAGACTCCACTGCAGCTAAACCAAAAGAAACACACAATCACCAACTACATCAAAAACAGGAAATAACCTATGGTCATTAAAATCCCTCAACACAAATGTCCTCAACTCCGCAATAAAAAGACACAGACTTACAGAATGGATCCTTAAACAAGACCAATCATTTTGCTGCATACAAGAAACAGAGCTCACTAACAAACATAGACTATACCTCAGAGTAAAGGGCTGGGAAAAGGTTTTCCAAGCAAACAGTCCAGAAAGAAAGCTGGAGTAGCTATCCTAATATTAAATAAAATAAACTTTCAACTGAAATTAATCAAAAAAGATAGGGAAGGACACTGAACACTTGCCAAAGGAAAAATTCAAGATGACATCCCAACACTGAATATCTGTGCCCCAAATACAAGGGCACCCATATTTGTAAAAGAAACTCTTGAGATACAAGATGGCACCATCCATAGAGCATTGTATCTGAGTAGGAGGTGAATGAGCTTAATCACCGTGGAGTGAATGTGAGGTCCTGCAGCTGACTGTGAGACACAGAAGGTGTCTGAATTTCCATGGCGAATATTGAGACTGGTCACCACTCAAAAAAAGCTCACCACCTTAGATCAGCCAGCTCAGTCACCTGTCTGTAGAGGAGTGCCATCCAGAGCAGATCTAGCCCACGAGAAGATCCAGCACATGGCTCAAGCCATAGATCAGTGGCCCCACCTGTCTGCCTGATATCCAGCTTGCATGCGGACCTGTACACCTAACTGGGAAAAACAGCCGGACCACAACAGCAAAGGTAAGTAAGATTTTCTTTCTGGAGTTCCCAACATGGATGCCCAGGGTGCACCGTAGCTGAGTGGAAGAGACCAAACTCAGCCACAGCAAAGCAATTAGGAGCCGAAACTAACTGCAAACAGAGCCAGCGACAGTGTGTTTCCCACAAACATTGGGGCAGGTCATTCACCCTAGCCCCCGAGCATTTTAGGCAGTTAGCATCAGGCACAGTGAGGCTGACACCCATTTTCGGTGGAGCTCCCTGCTTGTATGGTCAGCCTAGCTGCTGAACCAGAATGACTGTATCAGAG
This sequence comes from Lophiomys imhausi, assembly GCA_907164525.1. NCBI lineage: Eukaryota > Metazoa > Chordata > Mammalia > Rodentia > Muridae > Lophiomys > Lophiomys imhausi. The sequence goes on from CAJQZJ010034382.1 coordinate 1,535,508, forward strand.
AGGGGAGAACATAGGCCCAACCACAGCTCTACCTGCCTTTCTGAGGAGACATGCCAGCTCTCAGGTCCTCACAGGATAGACCCCTCCCCACTCCAATCCTCTGCATATTGATCCAATTGGGTCACAACCAGTTGAGGAGAGCGGCAGTCACTCTCTGAGGGCCAGTCTTTAACAGGAACCTACCCACCATACGGAGGTGGACAACAGGATCTCAGGGTCACCCAACCCCCAGAACAGGGAGTTTCCCTGAGCACCAACATCAACTGACATCAGAAACAAACAGAAAACACCAATGTCAATCAGATGATAAAAGGCCAGTGCAAGAACATGATTTAAAAAAAAGCCAAAGCAATATGATGTCTCCAGAACCTAGCTATAATGCTATGGACAACTCTGGACATCCTGACATCACTAAAACAAAGGAAAATTACCTTAATCCTACACTTACATTAATAAAAGAAGGCTTAAGGGAGGAAATCAAATACCTCAGAGAGTAACAACAAATATTGCAAAAGAGGTGATGGAAATGAATAAATTTCTTAAAGGAATGGAAGACCTGAAAAGGGAAGTTGAAGCAACGAGGAAAATACAAGCTGAGACAGCCATAGAACTAGAAAGCCTTAAGAAAAGAAAAGGAACTACAGACACAAGCATCACCAATAGAATACAAGAGATGGAAGAAAGAATCCCAGGCACAGAGGATAAAATTGAAGAAATTGATACATCTGTCAAAGAAAATGTAAAATCTAAAAAAGCCCTGACACAAAACCTTCAGGAAATCAAGGACACTATGAAAAGATGAAATCTCAGAATAGAAGAAAAAGAAGATTCCCAGCTCCATGGACCAGAAAATATCTTCAATAAAATCATTGAAGAGAATTTCTCAAATCTAAAAAAAAGAGATGCCTATACCTGTACAAGAAGTGTACAGAACTCCAAATAGATTAGACCAGAAAAGAAAATCCTCCCACCACATAATAACCAAAACACTAAATATACAGAACAAAGAAAGAATATTAAAAGCTGCTAGGGAAAAGGTCAAGTAACATATAATGGCAAACCTTTCAGAATCACACCTGACTTTTCATCAGAGATGCTAAAAGCCAGAAGGGCCTGGACAGATGTCTTGCAGACCCTAAAAAACCACAAATGCCAGGCCAGACTACTATTCCAGCAAAATTATCAATCAACATAGATGGATAAAACAAGATATTCCATGACAAAGCTAAATTCAAACATGCACAAATCCAGCTCTGTAGAAGATGTTAAGAAGAAAACTCCAACCCAAAGAGGTTAACTACACACAACAAAGCACAGGAAACAAATAACGGGCCTGCAGCAAAACCAAAAGAAGAGATGCTCAATCACACACTATTTCCACCAACATCAAGATGGCAGGAAGTAACAATAACTGGTCATTAATATCTCTCAATATCAATGGACTCAATTCCCCAATAAAAAGACAAGCTAGCAGAATGGATGTGAAAACAGAATCCCACATTCTGCTGCTTACAAGAAACACCTCAGCAAAAAGATTGGTATTATCTCTAAGTAAAGGGTTGGAAAAAGATATACCGAGTAAATGGACCCAAGAAGCAAGTTGGAGTGGCCATTCTAGTATCCAATAAATTAGACTCTCAACCAACATAAAAGAGATGGGAAAGACACTTCACATTCATCAAAGGAAAAATCCACTAAGATGACATCTCAATACTGAACATCTATGCCCCCAAAGTAAGGGCACCCACATTTGTTAAACACTACTAAAGCTCAATCCGACATCAAACCCAACACCACTCTCACCACTGGACAGTCAACAATGCAGAAACCAGAGAAATAATGAACCTCACAAACTCCATGAAATGGACCCAATTGATATCCATAGAACATTTCAGCCCCAAACAAAAGAATATATTTTCTTCTTGGCACCTCATGGAACCTTCTCCAAAATCGTCCATATAGTTGCTCAATCACAAAATAAGCCTCAACAGATACAGGAAAATTGAAATTACCCTTGTAACTTATATGACCCTCATGGAATAAAGCTAGACTTCAACAATAACAAAACAACAGAAAGCTTGCAAACACATGGAAACTGAACAACTCTCTACTCAATGGCCTCTGGGTCAGGGAGGAAATAAAAAAAAAAAGAAATTAAAGTCTTCTTACAACTCAATGAAAATGAAGGCACAACATACCCAAACTTATGGGACACATTGAAAGCAGTGCTAAGAGGAAACTTTATACTCTCTCTCTCTCTTTTTTGGTTTTTCGAGAGAGGGTTTCTCTGTGTAGCTCTGGCTGTCCTGGACTCGCTTTGTAGACCAGGCTGGCCTCGAACTCACAGAGATCCGCCTGCCTCTGCCTCCCGATTGCTGGGATTAAAGGCGTGTGCCGCCACTGCCCGGCAAGAGGAAACTTTATAGCATTAAGTTCCTCCAAAAAGACATTGGAGAGTTCCCATTCTAGTGACCTAAAAGCACATCTGAAAGAGCTAGAACAAAAAGAAGCAAACACTCCCAAGAGAAGCAGATGACAGGAAGTTATCAATCTCAGGGCTGAAATCAACAACTTAGAAACAAAAAGAACAATACAAAGAATTGACAAAAACCAAGAGTTGGTTCTTCAAGAAAATCAACAAAATAGATAAATCCTTAGCCAAACTAACTAAAAGGCAGAGGGAAAATACTCAAATCAACAAAATCAGAAATGAAAAGGGGGAAATAACAACAGACATTGAAGAAATCCAAAGACTCATTAGGTCCTACTTCAAAAACTTGTACTACACAAAATTTGAAAACCTAGATGAAATGGAAAATTTTCTTGATAGATTCCACCTACCAAGGTTAAATCAAGAACAGGTAAACAGATTAAACAGCCCTATAACCCTTGAGGAAATAGAAGAAGTCAATAGAAGTCTTCCAACCAAAAACAGCCCAGGGTCAAATGGTTTCACCACAGAATTCTACCAGATATTCAAAGAAGAGCTAACACCAATAGTCTTCAAACTCTTCCACAAAATAGAAACAGAAGGAACACTGCCAAACACATTCTATGAGGCCACAGTCACCCTGACACCTAAACCTCACAAAGACCAAATGGAGAAAGAAAATTTCAGACCAATTTCCCTTATGAACATTGATGCAAAAATACTTAATAAAATACTTGCAAACCAGATCCAAGATCACATCAAAAGTATCACACACCATGATCAAGTAAGCTTCATCCCAGGGATGCAGGGGTGGTTCAACACTAGAAAATTCATCAATATAATCCACCAAATAAGCAAGGTGAAAGAATAAGCCCACATGATTATATATCTCATTGGATGCTGAAAAACCTTTTGAAAAAATCCAGCACCCCTTCGTGTTAAAAGTCTTGGAGAGATCAGGCATACAAGGATCATACTTAAATATTATAAAGGCAATTTACAACAAGCCAATAGCCAACATTAAACTAAATGGAGAGAAACTTAAAGCATTTCCTCTAAAATCAGTGACATGGCAAAACTGCCTACTCTCTCCATATCTCTTCAACATAGTACTTAGTTTTAGCTCGAGCAATAAGACAACTAAAGGAGATCAAATCGATACAAATTTGAAAGGAAGAAGTCAAAATATTCCTATTTGCAGATGACATGATAGTATACATAAGTGGCCCCAAAAATTCCACCAGAGAGATAAAATCCTTCAGCAAGGTGGATGGATACAAAATAGATTTAAAAAATCAGTATCCCTTCTTTACACAAGAGATAAATGAGCTGAGAAAGAAATAAGGGACTCAACACCCTTCACAATAGCCACAAATTATATAAAATACCTTGCAGTAACTCTAAACAAGCAAGTAAAAGACCTGTATGACAAGAACTTCAAGTCCCTGAAGAAAGAAATTGAAGAAGATATCAAAATACTGAAAGATCTCCTTGCTCTTAGATAGGTAGGATCAACATAATAAAAATGGCCATCCTACCAAAAGCAAAACACAGATTCAATGCAATTCCTGTCAAAATACCAACACAATTCTTTACAGACCTGGGAAAAACAATTCTCAACTTCATATGGAATAACAAAAAACTCAGAATAGCTAAATCAATCATGTACAATAACAGAGCATCTGGAAGCATCACCATCCTGGATTTCAAGCTGTACTACAGGGCAATAGTAATATAAACAGCATGGTACTGGTACAGAAACAGACCAGTTGATCAATGGAATCGAATTGAAGACCCAGAAATAAACCCACACACTACAGTCACATAATTTTTGACAAAGAAGCCAAAACCATACAATGGAAAAAGAAAGCATCTTCAATGAATGGTGCTGGTCTAACTGGATGTCAACATGTAGAAGAATGCAAATAGGCCATACTCATCACCCTGTACAAAACTTAAGTTGAGGGGAATCCAAGATGGTGGCAGATGGCAGGGACACATTTTGAGCACAGGGAAAATAACTACAACATCACAGAAATATAAACAAGCTGAGCAACACCTGAGAAGCGTGAACCCAAGGGGTTTTACCCAGTGAACCCAGGGACTAATGGTTGTCCCAGGGCAGGACTCCCAGGCACTCAGGGAATCACACCTACCAGCTTCAAAGCAGAGGCCCAGCGTGAAGGGCAGCAGCCAGGGCACAGATTAAGGGCCCAAAGTGGAGGTCAGTGGTGTGGGGCACAGGCCTAGGGACCAAAGTGAAGTGCAGGGCAGAGACCCGAGGCCCAGAGCAGAGGCCAGCATGGAGCTGGGTGCAGAACAGAGGCCAGTGTGGAGCCTGACGCAGAAATGGACGCGAGTCATGCAAATACTCAACAAGTAGCTCCAAACCTCAGACAGGGGTACTCACCAAAAAAAAAATTTTTTCTCCAGGAAAAATATTGTCTGCCCCCCCCAAAAAAAGTAGTGTCCCAGAGTTAGGATTAGGGCAGGGCTTGGTTCTTACCTTTCCAGGAGACTAAAAGCATCCATCTAAGGAATCCAGGGACAACTGGACAACTGAAACCTCAGAAGAAGAAAACAGATCAGACACCAAAAAAATGCAAGTAGCACAGATAATCCAGCCTTGCAGACTTCCTCAACAGCTGTTTCCTCAAAATCTACAACCACAACTCAAAATCGCTAAGATTGTTCAGCCCCACAGACTGTTCCAGCCAGAAATTCAGTAAAGCCCTGGAGTTCAGCTTCTGTCTACAAACTTCTTAGGACATTTAAATAGCTGAGCACAAAAGAACTGAACATCAAATGATTCTATTAACGTGCTTGACCATTTTTCCATTCTTATTTGGGCCCCAAACACATTTACTACATCCCAAATCAGCAGGAAGTAATTTTAAGGGAGTGATGCCCATCTCCCAGAAGGCATGGTGGGTGATTTTCCCCCCTTTTGGTCATTTAATGGGTTATAGATACTTGTTATTTAGGGGGAGAGATTACAAGTTGTTAAATGGTCTTGTTAAATAGGTTTTGGAGGTTAGACCCAGGGACTTCTCTCTTTTTTTCTTGTCTGTATCCTTCTTTCTCTCCTATATAGGGGTGAAAAGACTTGAGAAAAAAATGGGATATAGGCATAATATAGGAATAATAAAGAAAAAGGGACAGATTATTGCATATGCTCTTATATATTTGTATATTGATACAAAATTAAGATTATATTTGGCTACATCAGTATTGACTTTTGTATATTGATACAAAAATAAGATACTTGGCTACATTGGTATTGATCTTTGTATATTGATACAAAATTAAGGTTAACTCTTTTTAAGGTATTGTACCTAGGTAACACAAAAATTAAATGTGATGTTTTGGCCTTTTGTTAGCAACTGTCATAAACTGTTTAGGATAATTAAGAAATGCAAACTAATAGTCATTCAAGCATGCCATTTTGTTAGGTACCAAGGTAGTCTATCACAGTTATTTTCTAAGTTAATCAGAAATCAAGTTGCTAAGAGACAAGAAGAATTTGCTTATCCAAATATAAGGAGATAGATAGGTGGTCTTCAAAAACCTCACGAGATCTATAGAATATGGCATTCAAAGATGTTTTCTTATGTTTTTTTTATATTGAGGCATGTCAGCTGAGAGCACCCCCTCTTCTACTCCAAGTAGCTGATGAGCATCGAAGAATCTCCAATTGGAGATGGTTGAATTAGTAGCAAGCCTGTCACTTGACAAGAAAAATCCCTTGCTTCAGCTGTAGACAGACTGCTGTCCAAAAAGGACAAAACTTGGAAGCAGGTAAGTTGACAGCCTAGCTCTGCCAAGACAGGATAGGCAAGTCCTTCATAATTCCTGGTTTACAACTAATGTCTTTCAGAGAAATGTGGTCAAACAACTGACGATAGATGCTGTAATGTATGGAAAGAAATTGGAAACTGTCCAGGCAGCCAGTTGTGTGTCATTTCTTAGTTTTGGAAGCTGCTGGCTCTGCACTGCCTGTATAATCAGAAATATTTATCCATCTCAGGTCTCTGATGTTGTTGAAGACTAGATAGCTATAGTCCCATCATTAAATTTTGAGTTGTTTAGGAATTAAGAGGGTGTTCTGGACCTAAGAAGATGTTTTTAAAATTGTGATGCAAGTTAGGATGAAAGCTGAGGTGGATATAGATCTTTAAACTCATGGAGATGGTTGCATAGTAGGATGTTAAAGTCAGTTGCCAAATATTTATGGACTGGACATTGGGAATGTATGCTAACCCTTATAATTCTCATAATTGTGGTGTTACTGAACTTCTTAATTATTATTTATTAACAATATTCACTTATAACAAATACCAACAATTTCCTAACTAGTAACCCTACAAATTCCTACAGCCCCTTTAACTTAACCACTAATCCTATTGATGATAGCTATTTTCGTAACTTTTCAGAAGGATACAATCTCTGGGGTAGGTCCTCAGTCATCAGGAACACAGTCTCTGTGGTAGACTTTTTAATGCACTTAACAGTCCTTTTTCTGGAATATCTCAGATTCAGGTTCATCAGGGTAAATTGGATATCTCAGTCTCACCTTAAATAAGGCTTGATGCTTTCTTCTCTCTGGGAGACCACATCAGCAACTCTGCTCAGTCCTTAAAGCCAGCCACAGTTTGGACAGATCAAACCCCTCTAGGCAAAAGCTGAGCCACAGGGTTTTGTCCTTGGCCTTTTGCTGTCTTGCCGAGGCTTTCTTTGCTCACCAGCTTCTTTCTGTCTCAGGGAAATCCCGCCATCAGTTAAACAGCACTTTCTTCAGCAGGACTCTCTGAGGTCTTTAGCATCAGGGGCCTCCTGGATGGGGCTCCATGCACTATCCTTAAATAGGAGGAACTCCGGTTCAGCTTAATTTGGGCTCCGCCCACTTAGCAGTTGAAAACAATGCCAGGCCAAATACTTTGTTTCTTAGTCCATTAAGTCTTTCCTGTTTTTCCTGGATTCAGCCTTGTTTTCCAGTCCATTAAGTCTCCTGTTTGTTTCCTGTTTTCACCTGACTTCATCCTTGTTTTTCCACAAGCTGATAAGCTAATTGCTCACAGCCAAGTTGATCTACATGCCACGAATTAAGAGACTGCATCTGATATTTACTAAATCTAAATTAATCTAACTCCTTACATTGTGGCCTAATTATTTTTGTTGTTTTGTATTGTATTTATTGTTATAAGAGAAAAAGCCATTTGTTGGACTGAAAGGGGCAGTTGTTGGGGGGAAAAAGATGTACCTTAAACTTAAAAAAAGGAAGCAGATGGGGTAATGAGGGGAAGAGGATGGGAGGGTGGGACTGGAGGGGGGAGTAGGGAGGAGATTGTGATTGAGATGTAACTTGAAGAAATAAAGAAAATATAAAAACAATTATTAAAAAATAAAAAAGAATCTCTTCTAAAGTTTAAACCACACATACATTCCCCACACTTAATTAATAGTGGGAGACTTTAACACTCCACTCATGACAATGTCATCGAGACAGAAACCAAACAGAGAAATAATGGAACTAACATGTCATGAAACAAATGGACCTAACAGATATCTACAGAATGTTTTACCCAAACACAAAAGAATACAATTTCTTTTTAGCACCTCATGGAACCTACTCCAAATTGACCATATAGTCAGTCACAAAGCAAGCCTCAACAGATACAAGAAAATTGAAATAACCCCTTGCATCTTATCAGACCACCATGGAATAAAACTGGAATTCAACAACAACAGAAATATCAAAAAGCCCACACATTCATGAAAATTGAAAAACTCTCTACTTAATGACTACTGGGTCAGGGAAGAAATAAGGAAATCAAAGACTTCCTAAAATCCAATGAAAATGAAGGCACAACATACCCAAACCAATGAGATACAATGAAAGCAGTGCTACAAGGAAAGTTCATAGCATTAAGTACCTTCAAAAAGAAAATTGTGACAGCTCATATTGGCAACTTAACACCAGAACTGGAAAAGCTAGAAAAAAAAGAAGCAAACACTCCCAAGAGGAGCAGAAGGCAGGAAATCATCAAACTTTGGGCTGAAATCAACAAGTTAGAAACAAAACGAACAATGCAAAGAATAAACAAAACCGAGACTTTGAGAAAATTAACAAAAGTAGACAAACACTTAGCCAAACTAACATGTCAACATCCAGTTAGACCAGCACCATTTGTTGAAGAGCTGTCCCTTTTCCATTGTACGGTTTTGATTTCTTTGTCAAAAATTAAGTGACCATAGGTGTGTGGGTTCATTTCTGGGTCTTCAATTTGATTCCGTTGATCCACTGGTTTGTTTCTATACAAGTACCATGCTGTTTTTATTACTATTGCTCTGTAGTACAACTTGAACTCTGTGATGGTGATACCTGCAGATGTTTTATTGTACAGAATTAAAATGTCATTGTATTTCCAGGATAAAGTCAGTTGGATAATGATCTTTTTCACATGTACCTGTATTAAGTTTGAAAGTATTTTATAAAAGGTGTTTGTAGTTGTACATATCAGGAATATTGGGCTGTTGATCTTATAATTTTGTAGTTTGTATGTATATAGAAATTTTTTCATTTATTTTATATTTTTCAACCTTTTAAAAATAGTGATTTTATATATTTTTTAGAATTTCATATATATTTTTAACATATTCTGTCCCTTCCTTCATCTTCTCCCAGATTCTTTTCCATTTCCCAACCTACCCAACTTCATTTCAAGCAAGAAAACAAACCACAACACCACCAAAATGAGTAGAATCTCTTTTGGCTGACTACTTCCAAGCATGAGGTCTGCCCTGGGAATGAAGTCTTGTTCATTTCTGATTCTTTTCATTTGAGTGAACTAGTGGTGTCATCGCTGGACTTAACCTAGAGTGAGTTGTGTTATAAATCTCTCTCAAGCTTACCTCTTTCTCTACTGAGATTTGTGTACTTGACATCTGGTGGTTCACAGAGGCTCTGAAAAGTTTTTGCCATACTGCTAGAGAGTTTTAAATTACTTGAATCAAATCATGAATACTATGAAATCAGTATCAGGACTGATGGAATCATCAATTCATCTAAACAGTATTATTACATGAAAGTACATCTTCATACTAATTCTGCAAGAGATCTATCCAACCAGAGTGGGTGATTACCCAGGAAACAATAGGCAGTGGGAATCTCTTCATACCATGCAAGATTTTTGAGATACAATAATATCAGCATAGCCCTTGAGGGCCTTGACTCTCTCAGGATACACCCATTATGGTGCATTTAAAAAGAGTGGGTCACCTTCAGGAAGTCCTCTTCTTTACTGAAGCCTTTTTCTATGTGGCTCCTGACAGGTCACAGATCTGTCAAAATTGTTTTCCTTCACAAAGACCAAAAGCTTAGATTCACCAATTCTTTATATGGTTTTGTCTCTATTTTTTGCCATCTACTAGATTTGGGTTTGTTTTTCCTTTTCCATATCTTGGATTGCATCATTAAGTAACTTATTTGTGCTATTTCTGATATTTATGCAATTGGAGCTATGAATTTCTCTCCTAGAAGTGCTTTGTGTCCCAGATGCTTTGTTTGCTGTTTTTATTTTCACTTAGTTCCAAGGGGTCTATTATTTTTTCCTTGATTTCTTCTTTGATCTATTGATCATTAAATTATGAGTTATTTAAACTCCAAGGGATTGTGTAATTACTAGGGATTTGTTTGCTATTCATTTAAAATCTGAGTATGATCAGATAGGATACACTGAGTTTATTCACTTTTTCAGAGTTTCTGGATTTTATTTTTGTGTCCCTTCATGTGATTTGATTTTTCAAAGCTTCTGGACAGCAGGTAGAATGTATATTCTTTGGTATTTGGGTGAAATACTTGCTATCTTTTAAATGCCATTCACTTTTAAATATTTTGTCTTTAGGTTGACATAAGTACATACATACATAAAAGTAAAACTCATTACATGCACTACCATGTACTTTACTATATTCACCTGCTTGATAATATTCACTTCTTTTGTGTGTGATTTGTTATATACACCATGGCTCTTCAATGCTTAGCAATGTCCAAAGTGTAAGCTGTGAACTTTTAAATTAAAATCTAACCTTGGTTGGTGTGTTGGTGTATGTGTTACATGAATCATCACAGTGTGGAGGGAGGAGTCAGAGGACAACTAGAGTTAGTTTTAACTACCCAAATTTAAGTCAGGTCATCAAGCGTGGGAAAAGCACTTTTACCAGCTGAAGCATCATCCCAAACCTGTTATATTTTGAATGCACCAAGTCTTTAATGTGGCATCCATTATACTGAAAAAGTTCTTATTGTCCTCACGCTATATGAAGGAAAGGAAAATCATAATCGATTATAATATTTTTATATGCTTGTCTTTGTCATTATCTTCAGTAAACTTTGGTTTCATGGTGTAATCATAAATGGATGAATCAAGAGTGAATTTCACACTAATTGGTAACATTTTTCCTTCTGTGTTTTCAGTAGCCTTTCACTGTAACAGTTACACATTTAGACACAATAAATGATATTATTAAAAAGATATGACAATTGCTTGGGGTACCTGTGAGTGACTGAAAAAATATTTTTTTAATTAAAAATCAACTTTTTGTGGCCTGTGAATATTCAATATTTATATAAATATCACTGTCAGATACTTGATTATTCTTTGTATCAACTTCACATTCTTTCATCTCCACTGGAAGATACAAATACAGATAACATGTTACATTAGTCTACCTAGAGGCATTGCCCTTGTATATGTTTCATATTTCATGTGAATGAAGATCCACACCACAATGAAACCTGTGGTCAAGTGCAAGGAACAACATAAGTTTTGATGTTTATATTGTATGTGAGCATACTAAAAAATACACATGCAGTATTTGTACACACATTTATATATCCAACAAACACTGTGTATTATTGTAAATATCAATTTTCAGATGTGTTTTTGAGTTTTTCTTTCTGTACTTTATTTGCTGTTTCCTTCTTTCTCACACTAATTTCTGTCTTGCAGACTGTTACAAGTGCTGAATGACCAGTTTGCTATGCAGTTTGAATTATAAAAAAAAAAGCCATATGCCCTGTATTCTAATCCTGAAAATCCAATGTAAGATGCTTGAAATGAGTGCTAAAGAGGGTCATGATGCTTAAAGAGACCATTGATGTCAGCCATTTAACTTCTCATTCATTTTAGTGTGTGTGTGTGTTTACATGTAGCCTCATGCTCTGTAAAGTCAATCCATAATGTTAGTCGGGAATCAGAACTACCTACTGTATTTTATTTGTGCCTCTCCAGTGGAGCTGTGATATAATTCCACAGATTCCATGTAATTTACACATGCTCATTTGAATGGACACCAGGCTGTGGTTGGTAACTTTGTGGAACTACTTCTCTGCATCTGGTAATTTCTTGCTATAGAATGAGACATCTCTGAAGGCATTCAAACACCACTCTTACAGTCTAGCTTGAAACTTTGTCTCTTGTGCTCAGGTTTGCTGAAGTTGCAAGGCTCTCAATGTTTCCAGGGCTCAGCCATCATAGCCATAGTGGATGTGTGACTCTTGGGGCATAATTTGTCTAGACAGGGATATGTGATAGCAAAGTTATCCAGAGTAGATAGAAGAAAGTCACAGGATCTTGGGATGCATTTTTCTTGACTAGAGGACAGGGAATTAAGTGATTTTAGGAAAAATTCCTAGTATCACAAAATAGTGATGGCCATATTGATTTGTGGCTCTTCAGGTCTGTATCCTCTAGAAAGGAGAAGGCAGGGACTTTTGTGTCTCTGCAGACAAGGGGAGGGAGCAGAGGGCTCTGAACTCACTGGTCTTAACTCCCAGTGGCAGCTAGAGCCACCAATTAGAGCAGAGTTCTGCTGGCCACAATATTTCATCATTGGAGACATGAAAATGGAAAGGAAGTGTCCTTTTCAAGTGACTCTTGGGAGAGGTTGTGACTCTTGGTTCTTTTGTCTCCCAGAATGCTGGGGAGGATTATCAACTTTACTTCTCTTCTGTCCAGAAAAAAGTGCTGTGTCCACTCCTAAGTGTGAGGCACAAAATTATAACCCTAAATTGACAAAGTTTCATCATTTAGTCTTAAGATTAAATACCCTTAAAGCAAATATTCTATGTGATGTTCTTCCATACATCTAAGGAATATTTATGGAGTTTTGTCTGGAGTACAGGTATATGATAAAAAGACATTTTTTGTAATTTGTTTTTGTAACTGGTAACTGATTTTTAATATTTTTATTTAAAATATTACACCATTTCTTCCTTTATAATCCCTTCCTTCTATCCTTCCAGGTGTCAGTCCCCCTCCCAAATCAAAGGCTTTTGTTTCTTTAACCATTTTTGTTACATATGAATACAAATAGACATATATGACTGCTTAGTTACATCACACTTACCTATTTATGTATGTTTCTAGGGCTGATCTCTTGGTATTTGATAACCATCCATGGGGAGGGCTAATAATTCCCAGATGATGTTTATTGCTTGTAGGTCTTATCATTGTGGGGCCTCATGAAATTTACCAGATTCACATGTTACCTGATGTATACTTTTTAGGTAATTATGTTATGATTTCATGAATAAATCTTATATACAAAAACCACAATCTCAGGGCAGGATTCCTAATTATATGGCTCTTCCAATCTTTCCCCCTCTTCTTCCACAATTTCCTAATAGCTTTAGGAATAGAAGTTGTGCTGAGCCCCACACAATCTGTTGTTCTCTACATTTAGTTAGTTGCAATGGCTCCTGCTGCTGCTAAAGGAACCATCTCTGATAGGGAGACATCTATACTTATTTGTGGATGTAATGATGTTTAGAATTTAGTTCGAATTTTTTTCACTTAGGAAAATAACCATAGTATATTCTCATTTAATATCCATGACCATATTAGCTGTATGGAGTTGACTGTTTACATTAATAGCAGGCACACTATCCCTCATGCTACCAGATCTTCATTCCAATTAGACAAACTTTTGGTACCAGGAAGATATAAGTGCTACGATTGCAGCCTTACATATATCGTGTCATGCTGCTTATTGATGAGCCTATAGGGTTCATAGGCCTTTGGCTGAGTGAACTATGAGATGCTTCCCTCCCCTAGCAACTTGTACAGGAACTCCAAAGACATTGAAAATTTTAAAGAGAGGCTTTCAAGTCAGATCCAGCTCAAATCCTCACAGTCCTATGTCCAAAGTGTATTGAGGCTTCAGTGACAACCTCTCAGAGGCATTTTCTTACTTTAGAATTTTCTACGAGTACTGGATTTATATCATGTTTAGTCCCTCTCTCTGGCTCCTTGGACTCTTGCTATGTCCACAGAATTTTCCTTCAAATACATTAACTTTTAAAAATTATTGTTACATGCATATGTATATATAAGCCTCTCTAAGCCTATTTAGTTTAATCATATGTTTAGACAACACACTTGATATTGCATCATCTCTCAGGAGTTTATACTTGAACACTGATTCTCTCTCTCTGAAACCATTGATTGTGACTCTTCATCTAAGTGTGAGCTCTGTGATATCCCCACCCCATATATTGACCTGTCGGTTAGTGTGTTCTTTTAAGTCTCTATTTGGCAATCAGTTTGCTAAGATTTGATGGGTTCAGCTTCCCTCACTTACCGGAGACACAGTCTTCCCTCACACATGCTGCTCCCGTCATTCTGACAATGTTTCCTTGTTCTCCCAAGGAAGTTTCCTGAGCTTTTAATTGAAGAGGAAGCACTGTAGATATTCCAACTCTGTTTGGGCAGTCCATATTCCCTTCTCTGACTACTTGTGGATTTCTGTGTACGTCATATCTTCATGTACATTAGTATCTGGTTCCTTGAAAGGAAAAATTTGAAGTTTTCTGCATTACATTAAAAAGCCCTCAGTGATACTCTATTCTTCTGAATATAGAAAAATTGTCAAATTCTTTTTCCAAAAATAGTGATCATGCTCTCATTCTTGTTACATTTGCTACTCAGATGTTTAAATATAGCCTTGGCCCTGAGTCCATGATGGATTTTCCTTGTGTATCTGCTTATACCAGGGCCTTTGCTCATCACAAAAATGAAATGAGATAATATTCACACACCTCAAATATTTTTTCAATGAAAAAATTTCCATTTATTTGGTTGCATGTTGCATAATATGTCCTTGGTGGAATTAATAAGTAGGTCATATACTTATAATTGCCAGGAAGTTTGGCAGTGGTGGTACATGCTTTTAATCCTAGCACTTAGGAGGCAGAGACAGGTAGATTTCTGTGAGTTTTAGGCCAACCTGGTCTACATAGAGAGTTCTAGGACAACCAAGGCTACATAGAGAAGCCCTACTTCAAAAAAAACAATAAATACATAATACATAAGCCCAGCTCCATAACTTTCCCTCAAGAGAAGACCTTCTGACCCCAAAAACATCCATGTCTGTGGGTCCTCAGGAACACCCACTCAGCAGAGGTGAGGAGACTGCTATTCCCTGAACTCCATTATTAGGCTCAAGGTTCTACATGCTCCATCCTCCCCCAAGGAGTCCTGTCAACATCAGGAAAATCCAGACAATACCAGGGACAAACAAGTGAGGGAAATGAATAAAACCGTCTAAGACCTGAAAATGGAAATAGAATCAATAAACAAAACACAAACTGAGGGAATCCTAGTGATGTAAAATCTAGGGAAGAGAATAGGAACTACAGACACAAGCATCACCAACAGAATATAGGAGATGGAAGAAAGAATCTCAGGTGCAGAAGATACGATTGAAGAAATTGATACATTGATCAAAGAAAATGATAAATCTAGAAAATCCCTGACACAAAACATCCAAGAAATCTGGAACACTATGAAAAGACCAAACCTAAGAATAATAGTAATAGACGGAGAAGACTCCCAGTTCCAAGACCCAGAAAATATTTTCAATATAGTAATAGAAAAAAAGGTAAACCTAAAGAAAGATGTGCCTATAAACATACAATAATCTTACTGAACACCAAATAGATTGGACAAAAAAGAAATTTGTCCTGCCAAAAAATAATGAAAACACTAAATGAACAGAACAAAGATAGAATATTAAAAGCTGCAAGGGGAAATGGCCAAGTAGCATATAATGGTAGACCTATCAGTATAACAACCAACTTGTCAACAGAGACTGAAGGCCAGAGGGGCCAGGCAGATAGATGTCAGCCCAGACTACTATACCCAGCAAAACTTTTAATCACCATAGATGGAGAAAACAAGATATTCCATGATAAAAAATTTAAATGTCTATACACAAATCTAGACCTACAGAAGAATATTAGAAGTAAAATTCAAACCCAAAAATGCTAACTACACCCAGGAAAACATGGAAAATAAATAACCCCACTTTATCAAAATAAAAGCACACAAACACCACACATACACTCTACCATCATCAATATCAAAGTAACAGGAATTAACAGTCATTAGTCATTCATATCTTTCAACATCCATGGACTCAATTCCATAATAAAAACACACAGGCTAACAGAATGGATTCAAAAACAGAATCCATCTTTCTGCTGCATACAAGAAACATGCCTCAGCCATAAAAATGGATATAATCTCAGAGTAAAGGGATAGAAAAAGATATCCCAAGCAAATAGACACAAGAAGCAGGCTGAAGTAGTCTAATAAAATAGAATTTCAAATGTAATCAAAAGATACAGGGAAGGTCACATCATACTCATCAAAGAAAAAAAATCCACCAAGAAGATATCCCAATTCTAAACATCTATGCTCCAAATGTGAGGGAACCTCACTCATAAAGGAATCATTACTAAAGCTTAAATCACACATCAAACCCCACACATTAATACTGGGAGACTGTAACTCCCCACTTTCACTAATGGACAGATCATCAAGACAGAATCTGAAACTCACAGACATCATGAATCAAATGAACCTAACAGATATCTTTAGAACATTTCACCCAAACACAAAAGAATATACTTTCTCAGCACCTCATGGAACCTTCTCCAAAACTGACAATATACTCAGTCACAAAGTAAGTTTTAACAGATACAAGAAAATAAAAATAGCCCCTTATATTTTATCAGACCATCATGGATTAAAGCTGGACTTCAACAACAGAAACAACAGAAAGCCTACAAACTTATGGAAATTGAACAACTCTCCACTCATTGACCACTGGCCAGGGAAGCAATAAAGAAATTAAAAACTTTCTAGAATTCAATGAAAATGAAGGTATGGCATTCCCAAACTTATGATATACAATGAAAGCAGTGCTGAGAGGAAAGTTTACACAATTAATGCCTTTATAAATAGAAGAGTTCTCATACTAGCAAATTAAAAGCACACATACAAGTTTTTGAACAAAAAAAGCAAACACATCCAAGAGGAGTAGACATCAGGAAATAATCAAACTCAGGACTATAATCAATAAATTAAAAACAAAGAGAACAAAACAAAGAATCAATGAAACCAAAAGCTGGTTCTTTGAGAAAATCAGCAAGAGAAACAACCCTCTAGCCAAATTTGCGATTAGGCAAGAAAGACAATATCCAAATTTTAAAAAATCAGAAATAAAAGAGAGACATAACAAGAAACACTGAAGAAATACAAAGATTCATTAGGTCTTGCTTCAAAAGACTGTGCTCCACAAAATTTGAAAATCTAAATGAAGTGGATGATTTTCTTGATAGATTTCACATAACAAAATTAAATAAAGATCAGGTAAATGATTTAAACAGTCCTATACACCCTAAGGAAATAGAAGTAGTCATAAAAGTCTCTGGTCTTACTCCAAAAGACTGTGTTCCACAAAATTGGAAAATCTAAATGAAATAGATTTACTTGATTTCACATACCAAGATTAATAAAGATCGGGTAAACAATTTAAACAGCCCTATACACCCTAAATAAATAGAAGCATTCATCAAAAATCTCCCAACCAAAGAAAAAAAGCCCAAGGTCAGATGGTTTTACATCAGAATTCTACTACCTTTCAAAGAAGAGCTAATATCAATACTCTTCAGATTCCACAAAATAGAAACAGAAAGGATATTGCCAAACTCATTCTATAAAGCCACAGTTACCACCCTGATACCTAATCCACACAAGTCACACATCAAACCCCACACAAGCCCCACAAAGAAAGAAAATTTCAGGCCAATTTTCCTCAGGAACATTGATGCAATAATACTCATTAAAATACTCAAAATCAAATCCAAGAACATATCAAATACATCATCCATCGTGTTCAAGTAGTCTTCATCCATCCCAGGGATGGAGGAATGGTTTAACATATCAAAACCCATCAATGTAATTCTCCATATAAAAAATACTGAAAGAAAAAAATTACACGATCAGCTCATCAGATCTTGAGAAAGCCATTTTCATGATAAAAGTCCTGGAAAGATCAGGGATACAAGGCCCATACCTAAACATAATAATGACCATATACAGCAGGCCAATAGCCAACATCAAATTAAATGGAGAGAGACTTAAAACCAATTCCACTAAAGGAGGGCCAAGACAAAGGTGTATATTATCTTCATATCTATTCAACATTTTACTTGTAGTTCTAGCTAACACAAGAAGATAAGTAAAGGATATCAAGGTGATACAAATTGGAAAGAAAGAAGTCAAAGGTTCTCTATTCACAGATGTTATGACAGATACATAAAGTGACCCCTAAAATTCTCCTAGAGAACTACTACAGCTGATAAATATCTACAGCAAAATGGCTGGGTACAAAATTAACTACAAAAAAAGTCAGTAGCTCTCCTTTATTTAAACGATAAACAGACTGAGAAACAAGTTAGGGAAACAACATACTAATATAAAGCCACAAACAATATAAAATATTGTGACACAACTTTAAACAAGTGAAAGACCTATATGATAAAAACTTTAAGTCTCTGAAGGAAGAATCGAAGAAGATATCATTACATGGAAAGATCTCCCATGCTCATGGATTGGTAGAATTAACATAGTTGAATGGCCCTCCTACAAAAAGCAATCTACAGATTCAATGTAATTCCCATAAAAATTCCAACAGAATTCTTTACAGATCTTGAAAGAGAAACTTTCAATTTTATGTTGATTAAAAAACAAATAACATAACAATAGCAATCCTCTACAATAAAAGAACTTCTGGAGGTATCATAATCCCTGATTTCAAGTTGTATTACAGAGCCAATACTAATAAAAACTGCATGGTATTGGCAAAAACAAAGCAAAACAAAAATTCAATGGAATTGAAGACCCAGAAATAAGCTAGGGACACTTGATTTTTTTACAGAGAAGTCAAAACCATACAATGGAAAAAAGAAAGCATCTTCAACCTATGGTGCTGATATAACTTGATGTCTGCATATAGAAGAATGTCAATAGAGCATATCTGTCTCCTTACAGAAAACTAGTCCTAGTGGGTCAAAGGCCTCAACATAAAACCAGATAGATACACTAAATCTAATAGAAAAGAAAGTGGGGAAAAACCTTGAACATATTGGCACTAAAGACAACTTCCTGAATAGAACACCAACAGCTCAGGCACTAAGATCAACAATTAATAAATGGAACCTCATGCAACTGAAAAGCTTCTATAAGGCCACAGACACTGTGAATAGGACAAATGGCAGACAAAGTAAGACTTGGGGAAAGATTATCACCCACCCTTCTCCTGGCAGAGGGCTAATATCCGAAATATATAAAGAACTCAAGAAATGAAACACCAACAAACAAAAAATCCAATTAAAAATGGGACACAGTGTTAAACAAAACAAGTCTTAACAGAAGAATATCTAATGCATAAGAAGCACTTAAAGAAATTCTCAATGTCCTTGTTATCAGGGAAATGGAAACCAAAATGACTCTAGATTCCATTTTACACCTGCCAGTATGGCTAAGATAAAAACTCAAATGACAGCACATGCTGTCGAGGATATGGAGCAAAGGGAACACTCCTCCATTGCTGGTGAGAATGCAAACCTTTAACCACTTTAGAAATCAATCTGGCCATTTCTTAGAAAATTGAGAATAGTTCTACTTCAAGACCCAGCTATATCATTTCTGGGCATATACCTAAAAGACACCCCACAAAACTACAAGGACATTTGCTCAACTATGTTCATAACAGCTTTATTCATAATAGCCAGAAACTGGAAACAACCCAGATGTCCCTCAACTAAAGAATGGATAAAGAAATGGTGGTACATTTATACAGCAGAATACTACTTAACTTTTAAAAAACCTAATGAAATTTGCAGGCAAATGGATGGAATGAGAAAATATCCTATTGAGGTAAACCAGACCAAGAAAGAAACACATGGTATGTACTCATTTGTAAGTGGATATTAGCAATATAGGATAGTCATGCTACAATCCATAGACCCAAAGAAGCTAAGTACCAAGGCAGGCTCAATGGAAGATCCTTGAATCCCACTAAGAAAGGGAAATAAAATAGATATTGGACGTGGAGAAGACTGGGTGAGAGAGGAAATGGAGAAGGGAACAGGGCAGGTATCTGGTGTGGGGAGAGCAGGGATTGGGGGTGAGAGGGATGAAAGAAAACTAGTGGAGGATATCTCTGGGGCAATCTGGAGACCTAGGATGAGGGAACCTCCTGGGAGGATATGGGGTAACCCTAGCTAAGACTCCTAGCAGTGTTGGACACCGTGACTGAAGTATTTACTTCCTGGAGACAGGAAGGACTTCCAGTGGAGGGAAGGGTACACCGTCTCACCCACAAAACCCTCAGCCCAAAATTTGTTCTTCCTATAATTGTGCAGGAATAAAGATGGAGCATAGACTGAGGGAATGGCAAACTGTAGGGAGTTAGAATAATTAAATTAGATTTAGAAAATATATAGGGGTTTCTGATACTGTCTCTTAATTCAGGGCATGAAGATCCTTATCAGCGTGTGGATCAAAAACAGGAAACAAACAGAAGATTAATGGACTGAAAAACAAGTTTAAAGTCAGAAAAACATGAAAGACTTAATTGACTGACAAAACAAGGTTGTCAGAAAAACAGAAAAGACTTAATGGACTTAAAGAAACAAAGTATCTGGCCTGACATTGTTTTCAGCTGCTAAGTGGGTGGAGCCCAAATTAAGTGGAAACAAAGTTCCTCCTATTTCAGCACAGTGCATGGAGCCCCAGGGAGAAAAGTGGTCCCTGATGCTAGAGAGCTCCGAGAGTCCTGCTGAAAAAAGTGCTGGCCATCATTTGCTGGCCAGATCTCCCTGAGGCAGAAAGAAGCTGGTGAGCAAAGAAAGCCTGAGAGATACACCAAAAGGCCAAGGTCTAAACCCTATGGCTCAGCTTTTGCCTAGAGGGGTTTGATCTGTCTCAACAGTGGCCTAAAGGAAACTGCCTGGCTTTAAGGACTCTGAGGTAGAGTGGCAGATTTGCTGATGCGAAGGGGCTGGGGTCTCCCAGAAAGAAGAAAGCATCAAGCCTTATTTAAGGTGAGGCTGCAACAACCAACTCACCCTGACGAATCTACATCTGAGAGATCCAGAAAAAGGACTGCTAAGTGCGTTAAAGAATCTACAACAAAGACTGTGTTCCTGACGACTGAGGACCTGCCCCAGAGACTGTATCCTTCTAAAAGGTTAGGAAAATAATTATCAATAGGTTAAGTGGACAGATTAAAGGAGTTGTAAGAATTTGTAGGATTAATAGTTAAGAAATTGTTGGTATTTGTTAAAAGTGAATACTGTTAGTTAATAAATAACAATTAAAAACTTCAGTTACAGCAAACCAATGACTGGCCCTACTTGAGACCCACCCCATGGGAGAGAGCTAATACATGACACTATGATACTATGCTATCCTTGATGACCAGAACCTAGCATTACTGTCATCTGAGAGGCTTTATCCAGCAGATAATGAAAATAGATGCAGAAACCCACAGCTAAACATCAGGTGGAGCTCAGGAAGTCTTATAGAAGAGTTAGTGGAAGGATTGAGGGAGGTGGAGGGATCAAGGAAAACACAAGAAGGACTTCAGAGCAAATTAATCTGGGTCCCTTGGTGCTCATAGAGATGGAGCCCAACCGAAGAGCTTTCATGGACTAGACCTAGGCCCCCTACACATATGGTGATGGGCTGCTTGGTCTTTAAATTGCTCTTTTATGTTCTAGAAATACATACATGTAGAAATTTAAATATAGTTCAGAAAGTTGTTAAGTGATACAGGATAAAAAGATTTTTATTTTCTTGTTTCCTCATTATTCGCTTTACATCCTGATCACAGCTCCCTCTCTCCCTCCTCTCTTCCCAGACCCACCCTCCCAACCCCATCCCCCATTATCCCTTCCCTTTCTCCTCACAGAAAAGGGACCCTCATTCCCCTACCCCTATACCAAACCACTCAGGCACATCAAGTAGCATCTGGAATAAACTCTTCCTCTTTTGCTGAGGCCAGACAAGACAGCCCAGCTAGAGGAAAGTAATCCAAAAGTGGGAAACATCATCCATGTGAGAGACAGCCCCTGCTCCAATTGCTAGGGAACCAACATGAAGACCAAACTGCCCATCAGCTACATATGTGTAGGAGGCCTAGGTCCAAGTCCACACATGCTCTTTGGTTGGTGGTTCAATCTCTGTGAGCCCCCATGGGCCTAGGGTAGTTGACTCTGTTGGTCTTCTGGCTTTACTTGTGGTTGTCTTCTTTACCTCAGTACCCTGTGTTCTGGGAATTCAGGCATGAGCCAAAGCACCTGCATGTTTTTGTTTTTTGAATTGTTGACACATGGATTCCAGTCAATAATGAACTATGTGTAGAGACAAAGCAAACATGCACTGCAATCATACTGATTAGTATGCATTAATATGTTTAGATCTCATCTTGATATTAAAGTTTTCAACAGCGTCATACATCATAGGTCTCCAGAGAAACTCAGAACCTTTCAAACATGGTGGTTACTCAGTAGCTAATTTTATCTATATTTCTCAAACATCCTCAGTTCTCAAGGGTGCAATACATCTATTGCCCTGAAGCCCAAGTTGCTACTATGTGCTTCAGAAGCTTCCTGTGCCCTAAACACTGAATGTTGTTGTCATATTTGGACAAAATGTAGCATTGCATCTGACAGAAGCATGCAGAAGCCAACATTCACAGTGACATCAGGGATGAACCAGAAATGGACAAAAGAGAGCTTCACTCAATTCCTGAAAGTAGAAAATCTACATTTTTAGTACTAAATCTTTGAGAATTATTTTTTGAGGGAGGAATTAAAAGCATGAAGAACAAACCAAATAATGTAAAATGGATGTGGTCTTCTATCCTGCAAGTGATTCTTTGCATGGGTACCCATGTTTTCAGTATCCTGTGACTTTCTTCTGACCCTTGTCTACAGAGAGAGCAGGGACAAGAAGCATAAGGAAAACCACTCTACTGCTCCAGAGAAGCATGCCCTCAGTTAAGAGCAATGACTGCTTTTCCAGAAGACTTTTGTTCAATTCCCAGTACCCACATCAGCTCAGAACTGTCTGTAACTCCCAATCCAGTGGACCTGACACCCTTACACAGAAACATACAGGCAAAACACCAATACACATAATTATAAAAAGAATAAAACTACTTAATATATTTTTGTTGTGACCATTATGTGTGAATGCAAAACTAATTTGAATTTTTCATTTTTCCTATCTCAATTTAATCATTGGTAAGTCTTTAAACTTTTTTTAGTGCTATTTAATCATCCACTGTTTCTCAATATAATAGCACATATTTCATGTATCACAGAGATCTTAAGATCTTAAGATTTATCACCTCACCTAAAATCCATTCCATCAGCCTAGGTATGACTAGAGGTATACTGGAAAAAGCACCAGTTGAGTGTTTTGTTTTTCCCAAGTGAATATCTAAAGAGTCCTTCAAAGTCAAGGCACAGAACCTTCCTCTTAACACAATTAAAGGGGTAAAATACATTTGGTTAGTAATAAAATTAGGTTACAATGAAAGACAGAAGGTTGGATAAAATATTCAAAATGTCCATATCTGCCTCTATTTATGAAACATTTGTGCCTGTCAACACACAGGAAAGTCCTCCAGGGTGTGGGGGTGACTGTTTTCTTTTTTCATGGGACATGTGAATGCCAGTAGTATGATATTCTGCCTTAAAGCCCATGTACCTTCTATAGGTTGGAGTAAGCAAAGTGTTCTTTTTTTTTTTTTTTTTTTTTGGTTTTTCACGACAGGGTTTCTCTGTGTAACAGCCCTGGCTGGCTGTCCTGGGCTCTTTTTGTAGACCAGGCTGGCCTTGAACTCACAGTGATCCGGCTCCTCTGTCTCCCAAGTGCTGGAATTAAAGGCATGAGCCACCACGCCTGGCTCAAGTGTTCTATTTTGTACAGATTACCTGAAGCCATTTGTGTTAGGGTTGACATTATTATTACAAAGAGTTCTGTGACCATGCATTGAACTGAGAAGAGCTTCAGGGGAACTGTAAAAGTAGTATAACATTTTTATTAGTTCTTTTGAGCTTTTTATAATGTTTCATAACATTAAATCAAATACAACTCATCCAAGATCAACTCCCCCTCTACCAACAAACTCAATTTCCACCCTTTCCCCTTAAAACATAGTATCAAAACTCAAAATGTGTAGCCCATGTGCTCTGGGTGTGGGGTCATCCCCTGGAGCATAGTCTACCTGTACCACCCTTAAGAAAAATTGAATCTCACCATTGTAGTGCAGCTATCAGTTGCCAACAGTTCCTCACTTAGGCATGGACATTTCTGCTGATCTCCCTCCTTGATGGGACTTTGTCTAGGAATTTTAATTTGTTAATGGACTTGTACATATTGCAACAACCATTTTAGAGTTCACAAGTACAACTGCTCTATTGTTTATAGAAAAAGTTTTGCTGAATCCACATTCTGTGTGGTTTTTACCGTCTTTCTCTTTGTGATGATACTTGAGCGTTGATGGGAGGGACTATAACAGACATCACAGTTAGGGTTCTGCTTTCCAAAGGCTCCTCTATACTCTAGACAGCTGTGGATCTCTAGATTAATCCCTATTTACTGCAAAAGACACTTCTCTGACAAAGGTTGAGTGACACAGTGGTCTGTGAGTATAAAAATGCACATGTTACAGTCAACTTTAATATTATTTAAGCAAAATAATAGTACTAGATTTTCAACTGTGGACTCTGACCTATGTATCAAAACTAGTGTCAAGGGTGGGGTTCACCTTGTCCACTGGATCTTAAATACATTTTTAAAAAGTAGTTGAAAAATACTACGTTAGTTGTGCCCCTTTTGTTCCACTGAGTGTATATTGAGACTGCATACAATGTTGTAGTTCACAGGCTTACAGCTGGGATTTCTGTTGATTACTTTTCTATTCTGGTATTGTGTGTAGCACAGCCAAGTACAGTTAGTTAAAGCATTCAGGTCCATTTCAAATTGACTTTTCTATCTTTGTAAATCCAGCAGTAGAGTCCAACCTCAAATTCTGAAAGGTAAGTTCAATCACTGGCAGTGCCCTGCATGCGTTGGGGTTCTTTGGGATCTCAAAGTCCATCAGTTTCAAAGAGGTCACCTATTTCTGGCATCAGACTTTTTAATTTGTTAACATTTGTTGCCTGGTATAAGCATTGTCACCACATTACAAGGAAGCACCATTTAACCACTTTTTATTTAAATGAATATATATTTTAGGAAGTTTCTATGGTAATATATTTCCATATCACATTTTCAAAACATGTGTATTATTAATGATCTCCCCTTGTAGCCACTCCTGTATCCTGCCTTCCCACACTTACTCTCTTTAATCTTGGTGTTACATTATCCCATTCCTCTGTGCTCAGTATCCTCTGCACAGAAATTTCCTACCATGGTTCTTACTAGCTTCTTGACTTCTTTATTGATTCCAAACAAAATACACTCATGTACAGTTTTGAGTCGTCAACTTACTGTTAGGTTCCAGATCCAGGATCATATGTAGCACCATGAACAGGGAGCTAGCTTTATTTATGAAGTAAACCCCAGAAAAGCCAAATGAACAGGGAAATGAGATTATTTGGTAGAATTCAAGCTGTCTTCTACATGACATGTCTGTTCATGTTTAAAGTACTTGACATATGTAACATACATAAGCATGTTTTATGATGATCTACTGTGACATCATCAGACTACTGATTTTTTTTTGTCCTCTTTAGACACAGAGAAATCAGAAGATGCTCTCTCCTAAGTCAGATGTTTCAGTGAGGCTTTATCACCTGCCATGACCACCAACCCCTGGATATACCAGCCCCAAACACTGGAGACCTCTTTGGAAACTCATGCCTATTCATAAGGATAACAATCTGCCTACGTCAATTCTGGTAAAAATCGCTTTTTCTTGCCTTTATGAGCAAGAATGCCTTAAGGGGCTAAAAACATTCTCATTAAACCCTGTAAATAGAGAACATTTAGACAACCAATTACTTAGCTGAGGAAGATACTAGCTGTCACCTTTAAGGAAAAATACAATATTGTTTTGATGAATCATAGAAAGCATAATAGGAAAATATATTCTACTTCCTTCTACTGTTCAGCAATGATACACACTTTCTACATGAATGCAATGTACTCTGTAGATCTGACCCATACAAACTCTAGCTTGCACCCAGTTTCTTCAAGTCCTCACTGATATCAGATATAATTTCATGTTCATTGCCTCATAGTCTGATTACTTGTAAACTGTATATATATGTCATGCTTTGATTTATATTTCAAGAACTTTAACATAAAAACTTTTCCTTTGCTAAGTACTATTCATATACTATGAATTATGTCAAAAGAATGATCTAGATTCCAACCAGCAGCAGAAAGAAGGAATTCCAGCCAAGAGCAGCAGGAAGGAGGATGCACGCCATGGGTTAGAAAAAAGAACCTCATTCCACATGGCCAGGAACATCGGCATGGCATGGAAAATGGCAGTCCAAAGGGACATATGTATATATGGGGTCATATTGGGGTAATAGAATTAAGAGCTAGCTTAGATGGGCTAGGATTGCACAATTCAGGCCAAGGCTTATTAAACTCCAAAAAAAAAAAAAAATCCAGATTGTGGCGTGTGCCATTACAAATAAATTACCACAATTTTAGCTGAAACATTGAATGTTCAACATCCTCACTATTGTGATACTTTAACTGATTAAGAACAAGCTTCTCTGGTAAGCCATTCTCTTGGCAAGAAAAACCACTTGCTTCAACTGTAGACAGACTCCTGTCCAAAAAGGACAAAACTTGGAAGCAGGTAAGTCGACAGCCTAGCTCTGCCAAGACAGGGTAGGTAAGTCCTTCATAATTCCTGCTCTACAACCAATGTCTGTCAGAGAAATGGGGCCAAATGGCTGAAGATTGATGCTGTAATGTATGGAGAGAAAATGGGAACTGTCCAGGCAGCCACTGGTATGTCATTTTTTAGTTTTGGAAGCTGCAGGCCCTGCACTTCCTATATAATCAGATATATTTATCCCTCTCAGGTCTCTGAGGTGGTTGAAGAATAGATAGCTAGAGTCTCATAGTTAAATTTTGAGTTGTTTAGGAATCAAGAGGGTATTCTGGATCCAAGCAGATATTTTTAAAATTATGAGGCAAGTTAGTATGAAAGCTGAGTTAGATATAGAACTTTAAACTCATGGAGATGGTTAGATAGTAGAATGTTAAAGTCAGGTGCCAAATACATATGGACTGGACATTGGGAATATATG
>CAJQZJ010034389.1:0-16778 GCA_907164525.1 Lophiomys imhausi
AGTTTCATGAGGTCCCATTTATTGATTGTTGATCTCAGGTCCTGAGCTGTTGGTGTTCTGTTCAGGAAGTTGTCACCTGTGCCAATGAGTTCGAGGGTTTCTCCTACTTTTTCTTCTAGTATCTTTAGTGTGGCTGGCCTTATGTTAAGGTCTTTGATCCACTTGGAATTAAGTTTTGTACAAGGTGATAGGTATGGGTCTAATTTCATTCTTTTGCAAGTGGACATCCAGTTGGACCAGCACCATTTGTTGAAGATGCTGTCCTTCTTCCATTGTGCGTTTTTGGCTTCTTTGTCAAAGATTAGTTGGCCATAGGTGTGTGGATCCATGTTTGGGTCTTCAATTCGATTCCATTGATCCACTGGTCTGTTTCTATACCAGTACCATGCTGTTTTTATTACTGTTGTTCTGTAGTACAGCTTGAAATCTGGGATGGTGATACCTCCAGATGTTTTTTCATTGGACAAGATTGATTTAGCTATTCTGGGCTTTTTGTTGTTCCATATGAAGTTGAGACTAGCTTTTTCCAGGTCTATAAAGAATTGTGTTGGTATTTTGATAGGAATTGCATTAAATCTATATATTGCTTTTGGTAGGATAGCCATTTTTATTATATTGATCTTACCTATCCATGAGCATTTATTTTAATTTTCTTAAAAGGTATTACTATTCTTAGCATAGGTCCATGCAGGGTAACTTGGTTTTAGCAATGTGGATACTACAGTCCCAGCAGGCAGTCCCTTTCAAGCTTAGTGACTGTTGAGCCTAACTTTGCCAGTTCATCTGGCCACTTTACCTCAACGGCTAGATTGTGACCAGCTAATAAAGTTTCGTCAGTTCCAGCCACTAGCTCAAAGTCAGCTTCTTCCATCAGCCAAGACTTTTTTCTATAATCTCCTTGGCCTGTGTAGGCTTCACCATCTAAAGCTTCTCCCAGCAGCTTCAGAAGTCTGCCCTCTTTTGCTGCCAGCCTTAATAGGCTGAATTACAGCACAGGGTCTTTCTCAGCCTAACTTACAGTGAAAAATCTTTCTCTCTTGGACTCCCCCTTTCAGTTTATGACCATTATGGCCTAATGGCTTGAGTATGCCATAACTTGCTGTGCACTTCTCAACCGTGTCTTCTCAGCTCATGAGGGCAAGAGGAAGAGAGGGGCTGTGTGGAGCTCTCTGGCTTATATATTGCATCATCTTCCAATCCTTGGTGGTCTTGACCCCACAAGATCTCTCAAGATATCGAGAGGTCCCAGGCTTCTCGAAGAAATTGACTTCATCTGCGGCTTTCATGGCTTCTTAGCCATGCCCCTTCAACAGGGCAATTCATGTTTCTCACAGAGCTATGGCCTTTGGGCTCTGTCCATCTCAGCAAGTTACAGGGATGCCAAGCTCTTCCTTATGTGCTGCCAGATGCTAAATTGAACTGCACACTAATTCACTACAGAGGCCTAACTTCTACCACACGAGACCCCTGGCACTGTGTGTACGTGTGTGTTGCAGGAT
Source organism: Lophiomys imhausi (assembly GCA_907164525.1). Taxonomy (NCBI): domain Eukaryota; kingdom Metazoa; phylum Chordata; class Mammalia; order Rodentia; family Muridae; genus Lophiomys; species Lophiomys imhausi. The sequence goes on from CAJQZJ010034389.1 coordinate 1,500, forward strand.
ATTTGATCACACTGTGAACTCAGAGATTGTGTTATTTACTAGAAAAACCTGTTTCTAGTTATGATGTGGCTCAGCCCTAGCACACCCTTTTAATCCAAGAGCTTTCTGTTTGAATATTGTAAACAGGATTAAATAAAGTGAACCATAGGTCAAGAGATGGAGCAAGTGACCAACTGACAGGAAGTGAACACAGAAGTCTTAAGAAAAAAAAATAGAGAGTAGGAGGAAGTCAGGAGGATGGATAGAGATGTATGCATCAAGTAGAAGGGAGAGACATTCAGTTGGGGGGGGGGTTTGAGACATTGTGGGAGAAGGAGATTTCTGTTGGGATGTGGGTAGAGGAGGAAGGTCAGCTGGGTGCTTTCTCTGCCTCTGAGTTAGCAGGCTTTCACCCCAGCATCTGACCCTAGCATAGTTGAGATTTTGTTAAAAACAATTGAGATTTTGTTTAAAACAATGTGTGCGTGTGTGTGTGTACAAAATACAAAAATATGGTAGAGAAGTAACGTCAAAGAAGACATCCTATGTTGACCTCTGGCTTCCATATTCACTAACACTCACACACATGTGCATACACAAGTATGAATAAACAAAAAGAAAAGCAAAATATAAAAACATATATATAGCACAAAAGACTCTACATTAGCTCTTTTAAGTACAAACTTCAGCACAATTGAAACTGCTCAAATAGAACTGGATGTGGTGGCACACACCTTTAACCCCAGCACTTGGAAGGCAGAGGCAGACATATCTCTGTAAACTTGAGGCCAGCCTGGTTTATACATTGAGCTTCATGCCAGCTCTGGCTGCATAGTGGCTAACACCCTGTCTAAACAAAAAACAAAAAAAAATTGTCCAAGTTGTTGAGCAACTATCATTACTATCTATTTCTAGAATTCACTTGTTTTCTCAAATGAGAAACTGTAGCCATGCAACAGTGACTCAACATTCTTCCTCCTCCCACCCTGTACATTCTACTCTACTTTGTGTTACTGAGTTGCCTTTCCTAGGGATCTCTTCTAAGTATAATAAAAAAATAACTGGTATTTTCTGTCTGACTTGTCTCACTTTGCCTCATGTTTTAAGACTCATGCTGTAGCATCAATAAGAAATTTATTTTATTTTTAGGACTGAATTATATTTCCTTGTATATACCATGTTTTTGGATTTTTGCCCATTCATTAATGGATATGGGAGATTAAAAAAAAAAGACTTTCACACTTTTTATCAGTAGGTATTGTAAATGTTGATTTTATTTCCCCAGATAGTAGGAGGATGAGATGGGAGCTGTACCCGAGCTTTCCTAGTACATGGCCTGGGCTAAGCCCAGAGCATTTCTGTCTATCACTAGGCCTAGTCCTGGAAGCTTCTAGCCTCTGTACAAACTAATCATCTGCAAGTCCAGACCTTGAAGGCTTCAGTTTCCAGCTTCTGTCTGCTAATCTAGGCCTAGAATGTTTTCAGCCTCGGAGACTTACTGCTGAATAAGCTCACCCTTTCTAATTCTTTCTGAACTCAGGCTGGCTGGTTCAACTCAACTTTTCTGGCTCAAAACTCTTCAAGCTGACTGGATTCAAACTGGCTTTTCTTTGCTTCTCACAGAATTTTTCTGCTTGGAAAAACTGCTTCTGAACTCCACAGACTGAACTGCACGAAGTCAACTACACTCAACCAAACTGCACCAAACTACACCAAACTGTACTGTACTTCAGAACTCTACTGTAATGTCTCCTAAAACTCTTTATCTCTCTGCACTGCCCTTAAGTAGCTTCTGTTTCCTGTCTGTTCTCATGAGAGTTGGGTGGGGCATATCCTATCTCTGACTCATTCTGTCAAATCTTTCTCTGATTCATCACTTTGTCTTTCCCTCATTTAGACATCATTGATTGGGATTAAAGGGGTTTACTAAAGTTGTGTCTGTATTCCAGCCAGAGGCATTAAAGGTGTGTATTCCAGTCATAGGTATTAAAGGTGTATACAAAGAATGTGTCTGTATTCTAGCCAGATCACACAGACCTAGGTCTTTGGATGTGTTCCCTTGCTAGAGTAGCCATGTTGCTGGACTAAAATTCCTCCACAGGGTATTCATTTTGTAAATAGTGATATTTTCATAAAATATTTCATACTTTCAGTCTAGTGCACTATGTGCTTTGAGCATATTTATCCCTAACCCTGTCTTTCTCCTTTCTCCTTTTTCTGGTAGTTCTTTCCTTTGCCCAGACAGTTGGCTCCTTTCATGTCATGTGCATATGTACCTAGGATCCACATATGAGGAAGAGGGAGTACATGCAATATTTGTATTTCTGAGTCTGGCTTATTTGCCTTAAAATGACCCTCAGATACAACCATTTTCTGTGAACATCATTTCATTCCTCTTCAGGGCTGAGTACAATCCCAAAAGAGACGACATTTTCTTTATCCTTCATCTGTTGACAAACACTTAGGCTCTTTCCAGAACTTAGTTCTTACAAACAATGTCCCAAGAAACGTGGACATGCAGGTGTCTCTGTAGTGTGCTGCCTTAGCTCCCTCTGGGTATGTTCCCAAGAGTGCTACATCTGCATCTTACAAAAATTCCATTTTAGTTAGGTTTTTGGGTTTTGTTTTTGTTTTTGAGGAACTTCCATACTGTTTTCCATAGTGAGTGCACCAATCTACGTTCTGACCTTCCCAGCTGCCCACATCCTCACCAGAATCTGTTGAGTTTTACTTTAATAGCCACTCTGAATGGAGTGAGATGAAATCTCGATATTCCCTTCTATGTTTATGTGTGTCCGTTTGCACATCTGCATGCGTATATGGATGCAAGTGCTGTCTGAGGTCAGAAGAGAGCCTAGGATGCCCTGGAGCTAGAGTTACAGGCAACTGTGAGCTGCTTGATATGGGTGCTGACCACCAAACTTGGATCCTCCCGGAGAGAAGCCAGCACTCTTAATTGCTGAGCCATCTCTGCAGCCCCTCCATGTGGTTTTGATTTGTACTTCCCTGGTTTCCAAGGCTTACAAAAACATAGTGGCCATCATAACCATTTTAAAATGGCAGTTTTAAGTTCACGGTAAAGCTGTGCAAATGAAACTGAGATCTCCCAGATGCCCCGTCTCCCCGCATACAACCTCCACCACTGTGACAGCCCCACGTCACAGTGACACATTTGTTATGGCTAAAAAAATAAAATAAAATAAACAGACTAATTTTGGGAGCTTGCTGCAGTAGCTTAGTCTAAATCAGTGGTGTTCCATGAACCCTGTTTAAGTGACAATCAACATTAGTAAATCTCCACCACCTGGGCTCCATGCTTTCGCTATGTTTTGCTTGCTGGTGCTGTACATTTTAAGGGTTTTTACAAGTGAATAGTGATATGAGTCCTCCATTATTTTACACATAGAGTGGTTTCATTATCCCCCAAATTCTCTATTCATTATCCCATCTGCCAAGACCCTGGGGATCATTGAGTTGTTTATTGTCTCTGTCCCCCCCACTCCAGGGTGTCATATAACTGTAATAGCATAGAAGGTAACAGTTTCATTTACTTTGTAATTTGTGTCTTTTCTATATTATGGCTTGGTAGCTATCTTTTAGTGCTGAATAATATTCCATCATATAGATGTACTACAGTTTGCTTATTAGTCCCTCACTGAAAAACATTTTGATTGTTCCAAGTTCTAGCAATAGTGGAGAAAGCTGTCATAAACTTACATGCATATATTCTTATGTAGACATGTTTTTAACTCTTCTGGTTAAATACCAAGAAGTATATTTATTGAATTGTACACTGAGAGTATTTATGGCTTTATTAGAGTTGACCAAACTATGTTCCAAAGTGGATAGACTATTCTGCTAGAAATAAGCATGCCTTTTCTTTTTTTTTTTTCAGTGCTATGGATTCAACCCAGAGCCTAGTACATCCTAGACAAACACTCTACCACTGAAAATCTCTCTCTCTCTCTCTCTCTCTCTCTCTCTCTCTCTCTCCTTTTTTTTTGTTTTAAGACAGGGTCTTACTTTGTAATCCATGATATCCTGGGACTCACTATGTAGGATGGCCTCAAATTTAGGGCAATCTGCTTGCCTCAGCCCATCTGGGATAACAAGAATGAGCCACCACAAGGGGCAAAATGGAACTTCCCATTGAGCTTGGAGCTCACTGTGTAGCTCACTGTGTAGCTCACTGTGTAGCTCACTGTGTACAAGAGCCTCAGATGCATGGGAGTCGTCATGCTGAGGCCTGGCAAATGCTAAAATTACAAGCGTGAGCCACCACACCCAGCTCCTAACTGTTTGCAAGTGTATAATTCAGAGGTTTAAATTCACTTTGTGTGAGAGTCCCTGACCTTCAGAACTTCACCTTACAAAGCTGAAATTCAATGACCCTCCATTTTCTGTTTTTGTAAGCTGTGGCAGCCCCGTTCTACTTTCTCTTTCTATGAACGTGGCTATTCCAGTTCCCTTAAGTGGAATTACACATGGTTTGTCTTGTCATGACTGGTTTACTTCACTTAGAATAATGTCCTCAAGCTTCATTTATCTTGTAGCAGGTAATGAGATTTCTCATATATCTATATCTATCTATATATGAGAGAGGGTCTCCCTGTGTAGCTCTGGCTATCCTAGAACTCATTATGTAGACCAGGCTGACCTCTGTCCCTCCAGTGAAACTAAAGGCATGTGTCACTATTGTAACACATTCAAAGAGGGACTCGAGGCACAAAATACTAACAAGAAGTATTGCCAGAACCCGGGATGTGGCTCAGTGGTAGAATCACATCCTCAGAGCTCTAGGTACAATCCCTGTAGAACCACCAATATTATGTTTATTAGCCCTAAACATATAATATAAACACACAAACATTTATGCTACTGTGTGATTCTTTGTAACAGGGAAAACTGTCAATCACCTGTAGGGGAAGGAACTCACTTTTGTGTTTCCCTTCTACAGAAAAGGTATTGCTGTGGCCTGGATAAATGTCACTCACATCTGTGTGTTAAAGGCCTAGTGAGCAGCCTGTGGCACTATTGCAAAACAGTAGAACCTTAAAGAGATGGGAATCTGTGGGAGAAGTTAGGTCACTGGAGGAGTAAAGGGACATTTGGAACGAGCTCATTTGTCTTCCTCTGTTGCTCCCTCAGTGAGGGCTTTATCCAGAATGTTCTCCTACTGTGGTGTGCTGGCTCACCACAGGCTAGCCAGGAACTCGTTCTACAGTCCAGTCTAGCCTTCATTGCTCCTGCCTCTGCCTCTTAAATGCTAGAAATATAGGCATGTGCCACTACACTCTGCTTTTTCAGAGTAAGTGAGTAGTTCTACCAAGAATTAGTCCTAAACAAATATTAATACAAACACACAAATATTTATGCTACAGTGCCATTCTTTGTAACAGAGAAAACGGTCAATTACCTGTAAGGGAAGGAACTCACTTTTATGTTTCCCTTCTACAAAGTACTGTCGAGCATTTAAATAATGAAGCAAAGCTAACATGCTTGTTTAGCTGGGCTTGGAGGTGTATGTCTGCAGTTGAAGTGGCTGAGGAAGGAAGATCACTGAGGCCCAGGAGTTCAAAGCCAGCCTGGATAACATAGAGAGGCACTGTATCAAAATCAAAACAAAGGGAACCCAAACAATGCTTACTCTAAAAAGACATTCATATACCATTTAGTGAGGGAAGCAATCTGAAGGGGTATATGTATAGCAAGACTGCCCTTGGGTAAATGTGTGTTAGATGTATTGGTTAGGATATTTTTTGGATGTAGAGAGACCATTTGGGTTTAGGATTGGTGTGAGCAACTTAATACAGAGTTCCAACTTGGTTTCAGTGAGGCAAGGTCTGAACCAGAAGCATGGTTTTTTGTTTTGTTTTGTTTTTTAGTTTTTCTGCTAGGTTGACAGGCAATCAGCCCCAGAGAACCTCCTGTCTCAACCCCCACACTGTTGGGGGTGGGGGCTGGGGAAGAGCTCAGGAGTACTGGAGAACACACCTGGTTAGTACTATGGGCACTGGGACCTGAACTCGGACCTCACAATTATGCAACAAGTGCAATTAGCCACTGAGGAATCTCTCCAAACCAATATTTTTATTAAATTAAAAACACTTTAATGTGTTTTTTTTCTATTCACATCCTTTGCCAAGTTTCCATTTAGTTTCAATTTTCTTACTGACTTGAATTAGCCCTTTGCAAAGGATTTTAAAGAGCTATTTGTTACAAGTGTTATTTTCTTCCTCTTTTGTTAAATCCTGTTAGCTTTACATACTTCACTTTTAGGACAAAATCGTTTATGAGGTTCAATGCATGGTTTTTTTCTGTATCATTCCCATTAGTATTTTGTGTCTCGAGTCCCTCATTGACTCCTGAGATTTTTGCACACATTTCCCAATGTTCTCCTTCAGTAATTCGTGGGTTTGTATTTAAATTTCTGACCCAAATAAAATACTGTCAATCTATCTACATTGCACTCTTCCATTTATTTTAAAGATTATTTTATGTGTTTATGTGTGTCTATGTGCATGTGTATCATGTGTGTTCAGTGCCTGTGGAGGCCTGAAGCATTGGATCAAACACCTGGAGGTGGGATTACAGGAAGCTGTGAGCTGCATAACCTGGCTGCTGAGAACTGGACTCAGCTTCAGTGAGAGCAGCAAGCTTTGTCAAGCCCTGAGCCATCCCTCCAGCACACCCACCCCCTCTCAGCTTTTGTTACAATAACTCTATAGTGTAAAAACACAGTCAGTAGCTAACACAGTGTAGACAAATCTTTCTATTAAAATCTTGACAAAAGCAAAACCAATAACAGATGTAATGTGAAAATTGTCAATGTGGTTGAAGAATGAAATTGAACTTCTCATATTTTACTTTAAAAATAATAAGTTCACCATGTGCCTGCCTCTCTTTGGTACTTCTGAGTTCCTCTTGCACATGTACATACTGTTCAGCTCAAGAGACCTTCAGCCCTGTCAGTGGCCACGACTCTTTAGTTATCAACTCATACAGGGTAAAGCAAGAAAAGAACACAAGACAAAGAGTAACAAACCATTGGACGTAGGATCAGTATTTTTTTCTAGGCTTTTTGAAATGTCAATATTATGATTCATGTGTTGATTTCCATCCCACTCTTCAGAGTGGTGGTCTATAAACCCACCCAGTCTCCAGTGTATAGACAGTTCAGAGCACAGACTCTAGAGTGATCCATACTGCTTGGATCTTTTAGGACAAAATCTTTTATGAGGTTCAGTGCACGTGTTTTTTCTGTATCATTCCCTAGACTCTAGATCCACACTGCTTGGAACACAACAAACTATACCATATGCCCCCCGCCCCCGGCCCTCCACATCTTCTCTTGGTTTTCCCACCTGTAAAATGAGAATAATGCTTGATTGCACATCTTGCAAATAGCTGATCTCGATTAATACGTGGAAAGTTCTTTTCAGTGTCTAAGTAGAACAATGATCAACCAGTATTACACAAGACCAGCTAGGCCACGTGAGTCAAAAGTCCGATATAGAAGTCCAGGGGGATGTCTGGATGTTAGGAACTGTGGAATACTTCAGTTTTGCTGTGGTATGACAGCTGTGGGAAACAGTGCAACCTTTGTCTTCCCACTTCACACTCTCACACACAGATGATTAGTTTCTCATTATAGCTAAGTACTAATTGTATAGTCCCATAAGTATGCAGTTTGAGGGCCACTAGTAGTATTACAGTGGTTCACTTAACTTAAGACCTGTTGCTTTTTGTCCAACTGACTCAGCTCACTCTGCAATGCTGTTGTGTAATAGGCAAGAGAAAGTTGTTGAATCACTCCAAAGTGGCTTACTGATGCCAAGATCCCATTGTGCAATGGCAGACAAAAGGTCTGAGCCAACAGGAAGGCAATGATGGTTTGTTTGAGAAGACAGTGTCTTATTTTGAAAACTATATAGCTGAGGATTACTTTATGACAAGTCCCACAATTATGTAAGCTAAGAAGTTCACAAAGTTGTCTTTGAAGTTCCCCTCATACAGAAGAGCAAAGCAAAGCAATTGTGGGAGCTACACTGAGTGGCACCCCTGTAGTACAGTACTTGAGGCGGAGTCAGGGGGATCAATTTCATGTTAGAGCCTGAGCCTACAGAAGACCAAATCAGAACAACAAAACTCACTTTACAAGCCCACATCTCTAGGATCAGTGTTAGAAGTCTACCATATCCATAAGGAAGTGTGTATTCTTTAAAAAAACAAAACAAAATCTCCACAGAGAATAAGGGCACACATCTGGATCCCAGCATTCTGGAGGTAAAGGCAAGAGGAGCAGGAGTTCAAGGTCAGCCACAGTTATAGAGTGAGTCTGAGGTCAACCTGGGCATTAGAGCCTGTGTTATGTAGAAAAACAAAGTGCTCTTTTTCCACCTCTGGTTGTTGTGCCTACAGTTGATTCTCATGGTCATTTCCTGCAGAGGCTAGTTTACCCTTGGACTTTGTTATCCGCATTGTTTAAGACACCTATTATTTTGGTGATCATAAATTGTTTTGATTTTCAACACAATTCTTTTAAAAACTGCCTGTAATTATGACGGCAGTATCCTTTTCCATTCCTGAGTTTAACTGCACTGAGTCATGCCTCTCAATTGTTTTCTTTACAGTTTCCTGGATGCTTATTCCTACATATCTTGGGAGTTGGGGTCCTTCAAAGCCTTGCGGTTCTTAGTCTGCAGCTTGTCTTTACAGCTGAGCGCCTCAACTGTGGACACTGGCTGTGATGCCCAGAGCTTGTCTAAGGTCACTGTGGCTAGATCAGAGCACAGATGCACAGAAGTGTAGCCCATTGGTCCCCTCACGTGTCCAGCTCAGTACTCCCTGGAAAAATACTCCTCCAGCTTCTTTCGATAGCCCAGGCTGGCTTTCAACTTGCAATCTTCCTGGTTCGGCTTCCAAAGCAGCTCAACCATGCTACCAGCCCAGTTACACATTTTTCTTTTAAGAGCCTCCTAAGAAATATCTTTTAGGGCTGGAGAGATGGCTCAGCCGTTAAAGGCTAGGCTCACAACCAAAAATATAAGAAATATCTTTTATTCTTGTCAAAATTTATTTATCACATAACATAGTTTTTACTAATATTGTTAAACAGCTTTTATTTTAAATTCAGTCTTTTCTGTTTTCCTTTTTGTTTGTTTGTTTGTTTTTTGAGACAGAGTTTCTTTGTATAGCCCTGGCTGTCCTAGAACTCACTCTGCAGACCAGGCTAGACTCCAACTCACAGAGATCTGCTTGTCTCTGCCTCCCAAGCGCCGGGATTAGAGGTGTTCACCAACAGCGCCCTATATAGCATATTTTTATCAAATCCATCTACCACTACTTCCCTCCAACTTCTCATAGTGTCCCTCAACTAGTTTCTCTGAAAATCCATGCCCTGACCCATGCTCTTAAGTATAACTTCTGATTCTAATTAGAGCTATCTATATGCACAAGGGGATAGGACCATGCTCTGGGGCATGTGCAACCTACCAGCAACCATTTTCCCAAAGGAGATTGGCTGTCCCTCCTTCATGAGCTAACAACTGCCAATAGTTTTTCCTCCTTCTCTCCTGGGTTGGGGGAGGGCTCCCCCATCCATGCTGGGATTGTGACTGGTTTGATCTTGTGCAGGTAACACAGCTCCTGTAAGTGTATTTGTTCCAAAGCTGTGTCATATCCAAAAATCAGCACTTGAAAGCTCTCCTACCCACCCACTAGCTGTGACATTCTTTCTGTCCCCTCTTATGCAATGTTTCCTGGGCCTTGAATGGAGGGAGGCTGACAGAGATGGCTCATCCACAGATGAGCACCACAGTTACAAACACTTGGCACCAGTTTATGAGTCTCTGCATTAATTAGTGCACAGTGCACAAAGAAGCTTCTTTGATTAGAGTCAAAAGCAACACAAATCTATGGGCGTGAACACAGATATTTAGAAGGCAGTTTGGGGATGGTAGGTTAAGGCATTTGCCACCAAGCCTGATGGATGGCCTGGATTCCATCTCCAAGACACACATTATGAAAGGAGAGACCTGCCTCCAGCAAGGAGGCATATGTGTATATGTGTGTATGTGCACACACATGTGCACATACCACTATTTAAACAAATGAAATAAAGAATGGTCTAGAATGCAATTTTATAGCATGACAATTTAGCAAAACAACAGTATGAACCCCCTAGGGACTATAAACTCTTCAGTCATGGCATTTTGACAATGACTACAGTAACAAGCATAAATCCCTCCTATAGAATGGTCCTTATATCTAATAAGGAAACTGTTGGTTACCCCCATAACTGTCATGCCAGTATTGCACCATGGGCACATCTTGCCAGGAACGTTAGTACTATAGCATGTAGGTCTAGTGTTGGGTAAGCCTACTGATGTCTTTTTTCTCCCAGCAACCTAAAGAGGACTTTCTAGCACCATGTAAACCAGGAAGCAGTGAGGGAGTTTCCTGGTCAGTTCAAGATTGGCTTCTCTATGTTTTGAATCCAAAACATGTGGTGTCTTCAGCTATAGGCCCATATATATATATATATTCTTTTAATGTATCTTAAAATATGAGTTTAAACAGAAATGTTTAAATGTTAAACAGAAATGAAAATATATAAATACATATGTATAATATTTTTAAAGTATCATACAAACTGGTAGATTTCAATTAGACTTCTCCATATAGCCTTAGTTTGGGCTAACCTACCCCTACCCTACCCTCTCCCTAATCTTCCATCCCCATTTAAACCTTTAACTCTGAACTATTTCCACCTCCTCCTTCCTTGTCCCCTGTGTCCTATCCCCTCTAATCATATTCCCTGCCCTCCTTGGGTTGGAAGATCATATGTTTACACACAGCATTACCATGCACTCTCTACTTTGGTTATGCTCTCTCTGATCCCTCATTTCTCATCATTTCCTCTCTCAACCCTCATTTCCTGATCATTATCCACCCCACTCTATGCTGAATCTTTCTACCCTACCCCCTCTCTATTTTTGTTTTAACTACCTACTCTCCCTTAATACATCCACAACCTGTTGCTAAGTTCCTGGCTTGCAAATGTGCCCTCCAGGTTAAGCAAACAAAAGAAAACAAAAAATCAAAGTTAAGAGTCCACATAAGTGAGAGAACATACTGCATTTGTCTTTCTAAGTGACCTAAACTCAGTAGAATTTTTCCTAGTTCTGACAACTTAACTGCAAATTTCCTGATTTCGTTTTTCTTCACAGCTGCATGCATGCGCAACACATTTCCCTTATTCACTCATCTGTTGATGGACATCTAGATTACGTCTATTTTCAAGCTATTATGAACAGAGAGGCTGAACACAGATGTGCAAGCATCTCTGTAGTGGGATATAAAGTCCTTTTGGGTATATGCCCAGGAGTGACACAGTTGGGTCACAGGTCAGTTGTAGTTCTAGTATTTCTGAGAGGCTTCCGGACTGGTTTCTAGCATGGCTTCACTAACTGACGATCCCACCAATAGTGTATACGGCCTCCCTTTCCCCATATGCCGTCAGCAGCAGCTGTTGTCTCCGGTGCACCTGACCACGGACATTCTGACTTGGGGTGAGATGGAACCAAGAAACCTTTCTAGAGCCTTTTTCCTTAATCCTCACCTCCCGCTCACATGACACTTTGCTACCACAGACACACCATCTATATGTTTATCTATGGTGGCTCCCTGCGGTAGGGAGGGGCACACAGAGTATAGTGACATTTAAGCTTTCTTGCTTCCCTTTCTCTCAACATCCCACCCAAGGGTCATTATTTTGCAGAGGTCGGAGTGCTAATGTAAGGCTGTAAAAATTAATAAATACATGGCCTTCTCCTCTGTGGTGAGACCCTGACCTCACTCCTTCTGGAAACCTTCCACAGAACTCAGTCCTTGAAAATAACAAAGCTTATATAGCTGGCCAGTTTGTTCAGACTCCCCACTTGTGTCACCACCTAACTTAACATACTCTTTGTTCCTTTATCACCACCTGTGGCTGTTGCCTTGTGGGCTAAAAAAAGCTACTCCTCGGTGCCCCTGCCTTTTTGTAGCCGCTTGTGTATTTAAAGGGCCCCGAGAGCCGTTTTACGGAGTTCATTCCTCTACGGGGGAGTCAAACCCTGGCACGTCAGCTTAAATAAACCTCTTGTCTATTACAGTGAATCAGGGGCATTGGTGGTCTCTGGGCGTCAGGATTCGGGGAGCCCCCAGCACAATCAAGACATGAAGAATGTCTCTCCCCCTCTGCACAAGTGTCCAGGTAAATGTGTGTTCCCTTCTGCTTAGAAAGTGACTGACCACAGAATTCTCCTGATGCCTTTCCCAGTCCTCAAAACATATAACACTGGAATATCCCAGAGCTACAAAGAGCTACTAGGTACTGTCTCCTGAATGTGCAAGGCCACCCCACCAACAGTTTACATCAGTTGGTACATTTCATAATAGATTTAAAATTGGGATTTGAAATCTATTTATATATATGCTTCATACTTGGAATTTAAAAAAATATTTGGATCTGCTGATTGCCTGTTCAATTATTTTCAAGAAATAAAGACAAATTTTCTCCTTTGTAGCCTGATAAATCTAAATTCTGAAGGGCCAGAAGAATATTCTTAACTAGATATTCAACTTCTGTCTTTGTTTTGTTTGGAGACAGGGACTCTCATAACTCAATATGGCCTCAAACTCTCTATGCAGCCAGGGATGACCCTGGACTCCTGAATCTCTTCCCTGGAGTCTCACATGCTGGGGCTGCAGGTATAAGCCAACATGCAGCTGTCAGCATTCTTTATGAATGTTATATATTAGCCTAAATGTGATAAAACAGAATAACTCTGTGTCTTATTAATTCCTTTTAATGTCATGCATTTATGTTAATTGGAACTTGTATATTTAATTCACATAATATATTAAAATTACTAATTAATACTATACTCTTAAGCAAGTGCATTAGAGAAAAAGAACACAAAAGCCAGGTATGATGGTACATGTTTGTAATCCTGTCCTTAGGAGGGCTTTAGACTGCCATAAGCTCAAGGCCAGCCTAGGATAGATACACAGCAAGTACCAGGCCAGGTAAGTCTACATAGAAAGACCTTGTCTCAAAAAACAATGCTGACTTCCAAAGGATACATATGGGTATACATGTGTGCATAAGGGATAGTTCTGAGGGTTTTTTTGTTGTTGTTGTTTCTTGTTTTGTTTTCTGTATGTTTGTTTGTTTGTTTGTTGAGACAAGGTTTCTCTATGTAGCCCTGGCTGTCCTGGAACTCTCTGTAGATCAGGCTAGCCTTAAACCACAGAGATCCACCTGCCTCTTCCTCTCAAGTGCTGGGATTAAAGGTGTACACATTCCTTATTGGCATTTTTCTTATCTATATAATTAAACAAAATTATCATGTCACTCTCCTCTTATTCAACATTTCCATTTTTTGGGTGTGTTTCAAAGGTTCATACTGTCAGTTTTCTAAATCTTTTTTGAAAGTTTGGTTTTTTGTTTTTTTTTTTTTGTTTTTTTGAGACTACGTTTCTCTGTATAATAGTACTGGCTGTCCTGGAACTTGTTTTGTAGACCAGGCTAGCCTCAAACTCACAGAGATCTGCCTGGAGTGCTGGGATTAAAGGTGTATGCCACCAGCCCAGCTTTTAAACTCTTTTGAAAGTTTAAAATTAGCTTTTGTGGGTTGCAGTGGGTGCTAGGGACTGATCTTGGGGGCCTTGCATATGCTAAGGCAGGTGTTCTATCACTGACCTACATCAGCAGTGGTAGCCCTCCCTACAGCCCCTCAGCCTTGTGATTGCATTTTCCTACTTCATATCTCATTCCTATCAAATTCTTGTATGTTTAAAGACACTTGTTCAGCATACAGCATACATTCTCAATCTGTAACAGCCAAACTGGTGCACACACTGCTCCCTGAGAAGTGACAACTGTTGACTGCTTCAGTGTGGCTGGTTTGAGGATTATGGCCCCATAGTGATGCTGTGATTCCTCAGGGTGGCCTCTTGGAAGTGAGCCACCATGCTGTGAGGACTGCCCCCTCTGGCTGAGCCCAGAAGGTAGCCAGTTTTGGTTACAAACCAAAAACTCAGTTCTCACTTCATGACATACCCCTGCCATGACAGGTGTGCTGTGAAGGATAGGGACAGAGATGAAGCCTCTCTGTTGAGCCTTGCCCAGGGAAAAGGCTGGTGACAGGAAAAAAAACCAAACCAAAACAACTGTTGCTTTAAATCACAAAATCTAGAGCTGATTTCACCTAGCAAGAGAGAAGCAATACTTTCTCAATTCTTCATTTCAAATAACCACTTATTTTTAATCAAGAGGAAATATACACAAACAGAAGGTACCTAGAATAACACATAAGAGCATTCTGAAACTACTCTGCTATGCTGAAATCCTAGCTCTGTCAATCACCAGCAAATTACCAATAAGTACCTGGTTATCTATTGAATGCAGAAGATAACAGTAACCAATTCATTGGGAATCATCTGGAAATTAAATGAATTAATATATTGTGGTAGTTGATATTGATTGACAACTTGACAAGATCTAGAAGAATCATCTAGGAAACACATCTCCAGTCCTGTCTGTGAGGGAGCCTCTAGGCTGGGTTGAATGAGGTGGAATGCCCTACCCTAAACAGGACACCATTCCACAGGCTAAGGTTTGGGCTGAATAAAGGAGGACATAAGCTGAGTGCCAACTTTCATTGCTCCCTGCCTCCCAGATGCCTGTTTAGGAGCTGCCTCAGGATCCCAAATAAACTCTTCCTTCTTCTGGTTCTGTGAGTCAGGTATGTTTGTCATCACCACAAGAAAAATAATTAATACATATATCTAAAGTATTTTGACCACGACTCAGCTATTAAAAACCAAAACAACCCCCCCCCCCCCCCCCACTCAAACCCTGCATAAGAGTTAGCAATTCTGGGGTTGGGGAAGAGACAGCTCAGCAATTGGTAACACTGAAGAAGACCAGAGTTCCGTTCCCAGCACCCACACCAACAGCCCACAGTCACCTGCAACTCTACCTCCAGGGGATTCAACATCCTCTTCTGGCCTTCATGGGCATCTGCACTGATGTGCATATACCACTCCCCACCAACATAGACATCATTTTAAAAACTTAAAAACCTAAGAGTTAGCCATTTGAACAGTTACATAGTTTACACATATTCTCTATTTTGTTGTTTTCTCCTTTTTAGATTTGCTTATTTTGAGGGTTTTGACAGCGCGCGCGCATGCGTGCGCGCACACACACACACACACACACACACACACACACACACACACACACAC